>CM055266.1:117589580-117857979 GCA_029237695.1 Conchocele bisecta
TTTCATTGTATACCCTAGCCATGCTGCCCAGGAGCCCAAGGTCAAATAACATATCTTTTTTCTTTTAAAGCTTACGTTAAAGTTTTTCGAATTGCTATATCTCTGTGACCGCTTGCGATATCAACTTGAAACATCATATACACATTTATCACCATGTATTGTGATTAATAAGCATACTACACCAATACACAGGGTCAAGGACTTTGAATTTCAACACAGGTGTCACCATATATAGCTTGGATATTGATGGATTTACATTTATTGAGCATATGCTGCCTATGCTCAATAAATATGAATCCGATAATTATGGACAAGAAAACATTGTTAATGTAAAATTTACAGAGTATCATAATTTTGCACTTTTTAGTTGTACGAAGTTTAGTGAAACGGCCCCCAGGTCAGTATTAATATAATGTATACTATGTACGTGAGTTTCACAGACACGTGCGTATAACATTATAGGAATGAATGGCCTTTTTGTGGAATTTATCGGGGTATAAACTTGGAAAAGTCGGGGGAATATTGGACGAAGGCCAGAAGGCCTCGTCCAGTATTCCCGCGACTTTTCCAAGTTTATATCCCCGATAAATTCAACAAAAAGGCCATTAATTCCTTATAAGTCCAGCATTTGAAATAAATTCATCAAGAAAATGTGTTTATTTTCCGTTTTCTTGAGAATTATTTTAACTGCGGCTCACGGTTACGGAAAGTAGTCGGCGTGGGAGTTTACTGGGATATACATTTTGGGAATTGTGTAAATAGTTTTGTGCTGGAATTATACGTTAGTATCATTATATATTGTGATGGTCGTGTTTCTTGCTGGCATATGCCGTTTCTTTGTCAGACATGCATATGCGACAGCTATATAATTGATCATATGCGTTAAAGAGTTCCAGTGAGATGTGCCATGTCCGTTGTTGTCATTGCAGCTGCTACTACGCCGTGGTGCTGGGCTGGTGTTTCTACTACTTCGTCTACTATGTCGGCCACGAGCTGCCAGAGGACGAGATCATAGCCAAGGCTACGTACAAGGAATTTGCCGAGGTACCAGACTATAGTTCCTGCGGTGGTCATCACCAGTATGTCATCTGCTGCCCAATGTGATTGTAAATGTTTCCGCGCCCGGGACGGTGATCTGGATCTACACTGTTCGCACAACCCATACACTCCATTTCTCCAGTCACAGTCACATATGAATTCGCCTCCAGTGGTATAGCATGGTCATGGAATAGGTGGCATGAACAGTTGTACAGATGCAACCGTTGACCGCTGTCATTGCGAATCTCCTGCACTTTCAGGTTAAAGAATACTAAATGGTGCGGAATCGCCAAAGGGGCAAAAGTAGTCATGTATAAAAACAAATAGTGCGGGTGTTTTGAGGTTACAAACACAGTTTGCTTGCAAATCTTGATCCATTACTACCCAGTTTCACTTGAGGAACATTTTGGGGTTTTCAGTTTTCAGAATAGTTGTACCATTTAATAGAAAACTCTGAACCTGTTGTAAACAGAGTTTCATTGGCCGCAAAATGTAAACAATATTGGGGGACTTGACGAGGTTGGATTTTTCTTTCTTATGAGTGAGTGAACCTATTGTTTAATTCATGCAGAACCAGTACAGACCGGCTACAGGTCATGTACAAGTAGGTCCCACAGCATCCATACGAATAGTGAAAGTAAGAGAGACTGGCCTTATTGGACGTGATTCGGTAAAGTTATATAGTAAAACTAGTTGGTGTGTTCTAACCTTCAGGACAGCTACTGGCCGGTGTTGACCCACTTTATCGCCATATTCCTGGCCGGGCTGTCAGTAACCAAGGGTGTGCGGACGATCGAGAAGGTGAGCCTGGTGCTAGTGCCCAGCCTGCTCCTTATCATCCTCTTCACCTTCGTCTGGTCCCTCACCCGCGAGTACGCCGACTACGGCCTCAAGTTTCTCTTCACGCCCGACTGGAGTAAGTTACAGTGAAACCTCTCTAGACCGGACACCCTGTGGGTCCCCAGGGTGTCCGGTTTAGAGAGGACTCACTGTAAATCAGGTATTTGATCATTCTGAGCCATAGTCGTGTGCTATGCGATCACGAGCAGACACTATCACCTCAGATAAATGACTCATCAAAATAAGCTCACTGGTGTTTTCTTGGTGTCCGGTTTAGAGATATGCCAATGTACTTCTCTCTGAATAAATTGGAGACATACCATTTGAGTGTGAACCTCACAGAGAAGACACAAGGGTCCGAAGTTATGCTGGGAAAGTTTACTGAAAGTACGATTTGGTACAGAGGCGTCCCTCGCCTCTGTACCGAATCGGACTTTCAGTAAACTTTCCCAAAACGACCTCGGACCCATGTATAAGAAGATGTGAGATTTCATGAAAAATATTTACAGAAACTGTGGTATATTCTGTAGATAACGCAGATAATTGACGAATTGTTCATAGAAAATGCAGAGTTCCACATTTGCTCTAAACATTTTGTCAACCTTCGACGTCATTTACGAGCAATATACCGTGATTGTAGTAAATTTTGTAAAGTGTTTAAAAAATCGCACATCTTTTTATGATCAAAATCACGTGGCTTGTCTCATATGTGGATGTGATTCGTAACTATTAAATGTCCCTGGAGAGCTTGCAAAACAGTATCCTCGTGTCATAGTTATGAAATAAGCTCTATTTCCCATAGGTTTAAATAACTCGCACAATACAGAAAAAGCGCACTTGCAATGCATACATTTTCTGGTAGTCGTGTTGGGCGAGTATCATGGATCGCTTGATTATGTCTAGTAACTTTATTCTCACATCAGCGAAGTTCGGTTCACTGCGGCGGCTGTAGAAAGTCTCACCGTTCGTGATGTTATTATTTTCCCGATCCTTGGTGGTCGTTGAGCAGGACAGTCATTTCGAAAGTAATGTACTCCACTAAGTGACTGGAATGGATTTTGATATGTTAATTTTGCAACCAATCCAACCGTCACAAAATTATTTTCAGACTAGTCCATTTATGAAAAGGTGGTATTTTTTGTTCTCAAAATTTGGAAATTGTTTTCAAAAAATGCAGATCCTGATGAGACGGCTCGTTACGAGCCGGCTCATCTGGATCTGCACTGTTTGCATAAACCACTATAACGGGATTTCGGGTTCAAAGGGTTAACGGTTTTATTTTTACATGGACTTTCGCTCTATGCACTGCTAGGATGTGTTTATGTTTCGATTCGGCTTATATTTAAGGATGGGAATTGGCTCGAACACCTTCCATACCCGAAATTATTATTTAGCTGCATGTTTTCCGCTTTATAGGTTATAGGTTATTTCGTCAAATCTTAATGAGCCCCTTTTTTGTGATGACATGCCAACTTTAGTCAGTGCTCCAGATAAGTTTTGTGTCTAAAAAATATTATACCCCCAGATTTCAAATTATTTTACTTTTACAAATGTATTATTGATTTTCTTCCTTATTAAATATGGAACAAATGATAAACAAATTAAACAAATTTAAAAATTCACCTATTCGAGCTGAAAAAAGCAAACACTGTTTGCTTTTTGCAGCTGAACTAAGTAAATGTTCAACTTTATTACAGTATTTTCACTACTCAATTGACAAATCAATGCGTATGTTCACATTGCTGTGAGTATTTTTCACTCCTACTTTTGATAATCAATACATATTCTAGACCTAATTCCAGACCATTCCAGACCATATGTGGCCACTATGTAGACTGGACCTATGACCATATTATTATTATTATTATTATCGTGTATGTGTTTGTGTCATGGAGGGTGACAATATTTCACGGTCCGTGACACAATGAACACATGCAACAAAACCTCACTTGCAATGTATTATTTTTTCTGGTGGTCGTGTTCGGCAATTATCCCGGATTGCTTGACTATATTTGTAATTAAATAAACATTGGAAAGACACTTATCACAACCTACAACCTCATCACGCCCGTTTTGGTAATAGCGTAACTTACATGCGGAATTTCTCAATGAAAGCATATGTTGTGGCCACTCATTTGAACCGTCTCGACGAGACGGTTCAAATGGTGGTGACGACATATACTTCTGTTCATAACGTCGCATGTTCCTGTATATGCGGACAGTAACTCTGCAAATACTTAGTAATTGCAGATTTACCTGTCCGCCACTACAGTCCAAGGGGTCGATGTTTCAGGTTAGAACAAACCAAATAGTTGTATTAACCGAATCCCATCCAATAACGCCAGTCTCTCTTACTTTCACTATTCGTATGGATGCTGTGGGGCCTACTTGTGCATGGTGTGCAGCCGGTCTGTACTGGTTCTGCATGAATTAAACAATATGTTCACTTACTCCTAAGAAATAAAAATCCAACTTCGTCAGTCCCCCCAATATTGTTTACATCTTTGGTCACAGAAACTCTGTTTACATCACGTGACCAACTGAATCAGTGTCTTCTTTTAACTGGTACAAATATGCTGAAAACTGGTGTTAAAAACACCACAAAATGTTCCTCAAGTGAAACTGGATAGTAATGGATCAAGATTTGCAGGCAAACTATGTCTGTGACCTCAAAACACCGGCGCTATTTTTATACCGGACTACTTTTGAATAACCAGTGGGCGTTTTACACCATTTAGTATTCTCTAACATTCACTGGTGCTGCACTCCCCGCATGCGAAACATGTTTCGCGTCGAAATAGGCGCCCGAATCCAGATGAATTTGCTCCGGTTACTAGACGAAAAGTGCGTTAATGCGATAGCTCTTAGTAGAGGTGAGTGTCATCTCGCCCGGAAACCTGTTCATTGTTCGACGTGAAACAATTTACGTCCCCATGGAGTGCATCACATCCTTGACACATTTCCGGGTGTTGTTTCTGTATTCACACAGCTCGTGTGCAAGGTATGTGCATGACGAAGTGATAAATAAGTTGGATCACGTTTTTCCGCATGTACGCGATAATCCGCTCGCTAAATCTCGCGGATTATCTCGTTATCGTACGTGCGGACGAACAGTGATCTAACTGTGTTATCATATCCTCATACACTGCCCATGTGCTATGTAAATGCAGAAACAAAACTCGAAAATGTATCAAATATGTGATATTGTGGCTTATACTTAAAATACACAGAGACGTTCGGGGAACCGCGCCTATGGGTGGACGCTGTAAGTCAGAACGCCTTCGACACTGGGGCGGGGGCGGGGCTGCTGATTCCCTATGCCACCTACATGACGCGCCGCCACGGTATCGTGAAATACGGCCACCTCATCCCCGTCGCCAACAACCTTGTCAGGTAATCCACGAGAAAACGGGGCTTATTGTGTTTCGGACGGGCCAATGTAGGTCAGTATTATCTGGACCCGTCTCTATATGACATCAGCTGTTGCTGGGACGTTAAACCCCATTCATTTCATTTCATTATTGCCAAAATTGCTAAGCATACTTATCTAGCTAAGTACACTTTAAGGGAGAAATTTTAAATTTAATGATACATTTATTATTTTTTATTATACTGAATTTATTACATTATCACGGCCATTTTGGCTGTGATAATGTAATAAATTCAGGATAATAATTCTGCATACTTTAAATCATCAAGTATATGCAGTCTTTAGTTCTATATGAAATAATGCATTTCGGGAAAAATAAATGATTACTCCCTCAAAGTATACTTAGCTAGATAAGTATGCTTAGCGATTTTGATGAAATATGCTACTGGAATACACAATACTCATGCAGCCTGCAGTGGTCATTAGTGGATCTCACCATAATTTCTATGAGAACTATACCATAGCGCCAACTCATCACCGCCGCCAAATATCCTGGCCAGGTATAAGTGTGGCAAATCACGATAAAACGGGCCTTATTGTGTATCTGGCCAGTGTATGTCCTTATTCTCTAGAATACCCATGCGTCATGCCGTCATCGGCAGTGGGTCTCACTGTTACTAAGTGAACTAATCTACTGAAATGTACTTTGAGGGAGTAATTATTTACTAATATTTGTAACATGTTTGTTTTAATATAAATCAAATGTCTGTTTATATGTTGATGATTAAAGTAATTATTATATGGCTTTCATGAATTTTAGCTTTTCCATTATAACAGTTATTGTTTTGATTAATATATGTAACGCATATACTAGCTCATTAAATAAAAATGTCAATTAAAGTATGCATACATTGAAAATTAGTCCCTCAAAGAGCACTTTTCTGATCACAAAACATATCTCCTTTTCCGAAAATGTCTAAGGAATGAATAAGATGATGGATCTCATACATCCCCCTTCACAACAACTGGGGCCCGTTTCACTAAACTTCGTACGACTAAAATGTTCAAATTTAGGAGCGTCTCTAAATTGCAATAGATGGATTTACATTTATTGAGCATTGGCTGCATATGCTCAATAAATGTAATTCCAGTTATTGTTTACAAGAAAACATTGTTAATGTTAAATTTACAGACTATCATAATTTTGCACTTACGAACATTTTAGTCGTACGAAGTTTAGTGAAACGGTCCCCTGGTAGTGAAACGGTCCCCTGGTAGTGAAACGGTCCCCTGGTCATCATTTGTACGTTATTTATTCATGTCAGTCTATTCCGAATATTACTGGTACTGCACTCCATACCGGCGTAAACTATTTCCCGAAAAATGCACCGGCTTCCTGACTAGATGCCACACAGCTCTACTTAGACATATCGCAGAAATGCATTTTTCGTGTGGTAACCGGCGCATTTTTGCGCCGGTTCCTAGATGAAAATGTGTGTGTTCAATACCATCATCAGATAGCGAAATATGAATTTGTCAAGGATCCGGCGCCTAGTTCGACATTTTACAATGGCGAGGAGTGTAGCATCAGTGAAAATAGCCTCCGATACGACTAGTCACAGTGGGAGCAAGATGGATGTATGCCTTTCTAAATAACCTAGTATACTTGTTTACTTATTGTCTTTACTGTTGTTGTTGTTGTTTTGTATTGTAAACATTTGAAATAAATATAACAATGAATGTTAAATATAACGTTAGTCAAGTTTCCGGAATACGAGAATCCATTGTCATACACGATCCAACTACTTTAAAACAGCACATGTGATAAGGAAGTGCTTCTAATTTTGCCTACTACTGGTATCGCGCACTTACATTAATTGTCCGTCTAATTGGTCTATTCCTGTTTCAAGTACCGTGCTTTCCCACAAAACTACTCATCAACAGCGTGCATATATATATACTCAGATAGTTTTGGTGTTCATCTACAGTGAAACATCTCTAAACCGGATACCCTGGGAGGTCCACCGGGTGTCCGGTTTAGAGATGTTCCACTGTAAATCAATCACATGCCCGGTCTGAAATGTATGTGTATGCCTTTCAATAATAAACATGCATTATTATCTGAGATGAATCATCAAAACTACCACACATGTATTTGCGACCAGTTTAGAGAGGTTCTATTGTACTGGCATTTACCATAGCAGGAACACAAAGGCCACATACTGTGGTAAAATGGAAGATGCACACGTTTGTGACGACAGCATGATTGTAATCCATGTACTAGATTCCATTATGCTGATTCCGAGAATAGGCGGTAGTCTAGATTTTCATCTGCGACATGCGGTATGCGTACAGTGTACAGTCGCCACCATTTGATGTCTCGAGTTTGATCTGTGGTATGTGTATATTCACAACGGTGTTCTATCCCCCCAGTTTGATCTGCAGTATGTGTATATTTGCCGCCGTGTTCTATCCAAGTTTGATATGCGGTATGTGTATATTGGCCTCCGCCTTCTATCCCTAGTTTGATCTACGGGATGTGTATATTGGCCGCCGTGTTATATCCCTAGTTTGATCTGCGGTATGTGTATATTGGCCGCCGTGTTCTATCCAAGTTTGATATGCGGTATGTGTATATTGGCCGCCGTGTTCTATCCCAAGTTTGATATGCGGTATGTGTATATTGGCCTCCGTGTTCTATCGACGTTTGATCAGCAGTATGTGTATATTGGCCGCCGTGTTCTATCCAAGTTTGATATGCGGTATGTGTATATTGGCCGCCGTGTTCTATCGACGTTTGATCAGCAGTATGTGTATATTGGCCGCCGTGTTCTATCCAAGTTTGATCTGCGGTATGTGTATATTGGCCACCGTGTTCTATCCCCAGTTTGATCTGCGGCATGTGTATATTAGCCACCGTGTTCTATCCCGGGTTGATCTGCGGCATCCGTATATTGGCCACCGTGTTCTATCTCCAGTTTGATCTACGGTATGTGTATATTGGCCACCGTGTTCTATCCCTGGGTTGATCTGCGGTATGTGTATATTGGCCACCGTGTTCTATCCCCAGTTTGATCTGCGGCATGTGTATATTGGCCACCGTGTTCTATCCCCAGTTCGATATGCGGTATGTGTATATTGGCCACCGTGTTCTATCCCCAGTTTGATCTACGGTATGTGTATATTGACCACCGTGTTCTATCCCCGGGTTGATCTGCGGTATGTGTATATTGGCAACCGTGTTCTATCCTCAATTTGATCTGCGGTATGTGTATATTGGCCGCCGTATTCTATCCCCGGTTTGATCTGCGGCATGTGTATATTAGCCACCGTGTACTATCCCGTGTTGATCTGCGGCATCCGTATATTGGCCACCGTGTTCTATCTCCAGTTTGATCTACGGTATGTGTATATTGGCCACCGTGTTCTATCCCTGGGTTGATCTGCGGTATGTGTATATTGGCCACCGTGTTCTATCCCCAGTTTGATCTGCGGCATGTGTATATTGGCCACCGTGATCTATCCAAGTTTGATCTGCGGTATGTGTATATTGGCCACCGTGTTCTATCCCCAGTTCGATATGCGGTATGTGTATATTGGCCACCGTGTTCTATCCCCAGTTTGATCTACGATATGTGTATATTGACCACCGTGTTCTATCCCCGGTTTGATCTCCGGTATGTGTATATTGGCAACCGTGTTCTATCCTCAGTTTGATATGCGGTATGCGTATATTGGCCGCCGTATTCTATCCCCGGTTTGATCTGCGGCATGTGTATATTGGCCACCATGTTGTATTCCCAGTTTGTTCTGCGGTATGTGTATATTCGCCACCGTGTTCTATCACCTGTTTGATCTGCGGCATGTGTCTATTGGCCGCCGTGTTCTATTCCAAGTTTGAACTGCGGTATGTGTATATTGGCCACCGTGTTCTATCCCCGGGTTGAACTGCGGTATGTGTATATTCGCCACCATGTTCTATCACCTGTTTGATCTACGGCATGTGTATATTGGCCACCGTGTTCTATCCCCGGTTTGATCTGCGATATGTGTATATTGGCCACCGTGTTCTATCCCCAGTTTGATCTGCGGTATGTGTATATTGGCCACAGTGTTCTTTCCCCAGTTTGATCTGCGGCATGTGTATATTGGCCACAGTGTTCTTTCCCCAGTTTGATCTGCGGTATGTGTATATTGGCCATCGTGTTCTATCCCCGGGTTGATCTGCGGTATGTGTATATTGGCCACCGTGTTCTATCCCCAGTTTGATCTGCGGTATGTGTATATTGGCCACCGTGTTCTATCCCCGGGTTGATATGCGTTATATGTATATTGGCAACCGTGTTCTATCCCCAGTTTGATCTGCGGTATGTGGAAATTGGCCGTCGTATTCTATCCCCGGTATGATCTGCGGTATGTGTATATTGGCCACCGTGTTCTTTCCCCAGTTTGATCTGCGGCATGTGTATATTGGCCACCGTGTTCTATCCCCGGGTTGATCTGCGGTATGCGTATATTGGCCACCGTGTTCTATCCCCAGTTTGATCTGCGGTATGTGTATATTGGCCACTGCGTTCTATCCTCAGTTTGATCTGCGGTATGTGTATATTGGCCGCCGTATTCTATCTCCGGTTTGATCTGCGGCATGTGTCTATTGGCCACCATGTTGTATCCCCAGTTTGTTCTGCGGTATGTGTATATTGGCCACCGTGTTCTATCCCCGGGTTGATCTGCGGTATGTTTATATTGGCCACCGTGTTCTATCCCCAGTTTGATATGCGGTATGTGTATATTGGCCACCGTATTCTATCACCGGTTTGATCTGCGGCATGTGTATATTGGCCACCATGTTTTATCACATGTTTGATCTGCGGCATGTGTCTATTGGCCGCCGTGTTCTGTTCCCAGTTTGATCTGCGGCATGTATATACATGTATTGGCCTCCGCGTTCTATCCCTAGTTTGATCTGCGGCATGTGTCTATTGTCCGCCGTATTCTATCCCCAGTTTGATCTACGGTATGTATATACATGTATTGGCCTCCGTGTTCTATCCCTAGTTTGATCTGCGGCATGTGTATATTGTCCGCCGTATTCTATCCCCAGTTTGATCTGCGGTATGTGTATATTCGCCGCCGTGTTCTATCCAAGTTTGTTCTGCAGCATGTGTATATTGTCCGCCGTATTCTATCCCCAGTTTGATCTGCGGTATGTGTATATTCGCCACCGTGTTCTTTCCAAGTTTATTCTGCAGCATGTGTATATTGGCCATCGTGTTCTATCCCCAGTTTGATCTGCGGTATGTGTATATTCGCCAACGTGTTCTATCCAAGTTTGTTCTGCGGTATGTGTATATTCGCTACCGTGTTCTATCCCTAGTTTGATCTGCAGCATGTGTATATTGGCCATCGTGTTCTATCCCCAGTTTGATCTGCGGTATGTGTATATTCGCCACCGTGTTCTATCCCTAGTTTGATCTGCAGCATGTGTATATTGGCCATCGTGTTCTATCCCCAGATTGATCTGCGGTATGTGTATATTCGCCACCGTGTTCTATCCAAGTTTGTTCTGCGGTATGTGTATATTCGCCACCGTGTTCTATCCCTAGTTTTATCTGCAGCATGTGTAAATTGGCCATCGTGTTCTATCCCCAGTTTGATCTGCGGCATGTGTATATTGGCCACCGTGTTCTATCCAAGTTTGATCTGCGGTATGTGTATATTCGCCACCGTGTTCTATCCCTAGTTTGATCTGCAGCATGTGTATATTGGCCACCGTGTTCTATCCCCAGTTTGATCTGCGGCATGTGTATATTGGCCGCCGTGTTCTATCCAAGTTTGATCTGCGGCATGTGTATATTGGCCGCCGTGTTCTATCCAAGTTTGATCTGCAGCATGTGTATATTGGCCACCGTGTTCTATCCCCAGTTTGATCTGCAGCATGTGTATATTGGCCGCCGTGTTCTATCCAAGTTTGTTCTGCGGTATGTGTATATTCGCCACCGTGTTCTATCCCTAGTTTGATCTGCAGCATGTGTATATTGGCCATCGTGTTATATCCCCAGTTTGATCTGCGGTATGTGTATATTCGCCACCGTGTTCTATCCAAGTTTGTTCTGCGGTATGTGTATATTCGCCATCGTGTTCTATTCCTAGTTTGATCTGCAGCTTGTGTATATTCGCCATCGTGTTCTATCCCCAGTTTGATCTGCGGTATGTGTATATTCGCCACCGTGTTCTATCCCTAGTTTGATCTGCAGCATGTGTATATTGGCCATCGGTTCTATCCCCAGTTTGATCTGCGGTATGTGTATATTCGCCACCGTGTTCTATCCAAGTTTGTTCTGCGGTATGTGTATATTCGCCATCGTGTTCTATCTCAGTTTGATCTGCGGCATGTGTATATTGGCCGCCGTGTTCTATCCAAGTTTGATCTGCAGCATGTGTATATTGGCCACCGTGTTCTATCCCCAGTTTGATCTGCGGCATGTGTATATTGGCCGCCGTGTTCTATCCAAGTTTGTTCTGCGGTATGTGTATATTCGCCACCGTGTTCTATCCCTAGTTTGATCTGCAGCATGTGTATATTGGCCATCGTGTTCTATCCCCAGTTTGATCTGCGGTATGTGTATATTCGCCACCGTGTTCTATCCCTAGTTTGATCTGCAGCATGTGTATATTGGCCATCGTGTTCTATCCCCAGTTTGATCTGCGGTATGTGTATATTCGCCACCGTGTTCTATCCAAGTTTGTTCTGCGGTATGTGTATATTCGCCACCGTGTTCTATCCCTAGTGTGATCTGCAGCATGTGTATATTGGCCATCGTGTTATATCCCCAGTTTGATTTGCGGCATGTGTATATTGGCCGCCGTTTTCTATCCAAGTTTGATCTGCGGTATCTGTATATTCGCCACCGTGTTCTGTCCCTAGTTTGATCTGCAGCATGTGTATATTGGCCACCGTGTTCTATCCCCAGTTTGATCTGCGGCATGTGTATATTGGCCGCCGTGTTCTATCCAAGTTTGATCTGCGGCATGTGTATATTGGCCGCCGTGTTCTATCCAAGTTTGATCTGCAGCATGTGTATATTGGCCACCGTGTTCTATCCCCAGTTTGATCTGCGGCATGTGTATATTGGCCGCCGTGTTCTATCCAAGTTTGATCTGCGGTATGTGTATATTCGCCACCGTGTTCTATCCCTAGTTTGATCTGCGGCATTTGTATATTGGACGCTGTGTTCTAACACCAGTTTGTTCTGCTGTATGTGTGTATTCGCCACTGTGTTCTCCCCACAGTTTGATCTGCGGCATGTTGCTTAGCCACCGTGTTATATGCCCAGTTTGATCCATGATATGTGTATATTCATCACCGTCTTTTCCCTCCAGTTTGATCTGCAGCATGTGTATATTCACCACCGTGTTTTGTTCCCTGTTTTGTCTGCGGTATCTGCATATTCTCCACCGTTTTCTCCCTCCAGTTTGATCTGCGGCATGTCTATATTCGCCACGGTGTTCTCTACCCTGATCCTCAGCCGAGGCGGGATGTCGGAGGCCCAGATAGTCGACATCATTAAGGACAGCGGGCCCGCCAGTACGGGTCTCACATTCATTTGGTACGTAATTGTCGAGCCCGCTTGCAGAAAGCGAGACATAGTGTTCACAATGACCTCCGGGTGTCCGTGCGTCCGTGCGTCCGTTCGTCCGTCAGTTAGTGCGTGCGTGAGTGCGTGCCTGCGTGCGTGCGCGCGCGTGCGTTGTGCGTGCGTGCATGCGTGCATGCGTCCATCCGTCCGTCCGTCCGTCGTTCAAAATCTTCGTTAACGTTTTTAAATACCTTATATCTCTGCAGTCCTAAGTCACATTGTCTTGAAACGTTAAATGCTTATTAGTCATCCAGGCATTCATTCTGTGTCCCACTCATGCGGCCCCTGTATACCATGGTCACGGTCAAATGACTTAGATGTTTGGGTTAATGTTTTTTTCCAAATTTGTTCTTTATTATCATCCACATTTTCATTCTATATCCCACCCATACGGCCCACACACCCAAGATCAAGGTCATGTGGGCCGCGGCCATCTAGTTTTGTAATGTATCGAGCCAGACACACGGCGGGTAATATATATGTCACGGGCACCCGCTACTTGTCTAACTTTATTAAATATAAATATGGGAAGAACTGTTCACATTTCCAATATAATCTTTTTTCAAGTTCTGTTTTAAAATATATTTTTAGATTTTTCAAGAATGGCGCGGTTATTTTTAGAAGTTAAACTTTATAATCATATAAGTTAGTTAGATGTGTATTTTATGGCACAGTACCTGGTCTCGATGATTTAAAGGTACATGCCCACTCAGTAGGTATAAACTGTTCTTTATATCAGAGACATCATCTGAGACATTTTCTGGCAAAATAAACATTCATTCACCATTACCCCACATATTGATTGGCATTATTATACAGTTTATATCAGACGTAAATTTACACACTGATTTCAGGTGATAACGGTGTTCTTAAAATGTTAACTAACATTTCTATTTATTGTATGTATTTATTTGTTGATGTGCAGTCGAAAATGCAGACTCATTTAATTAGTATAAATAATTAAAAAATAGCATGCCTCATTTGCATATGAAAATAGCCTGATACTACCGCGCGTCACCATCAGTAAAATACATATTACTAAATGATTATATATGTATAGCGGGCACTTGTAACTTTTAGAACGGGTGAAATAGTGACACAATTATACACTTATTTAATTCCTATAAAGTACATGTTGTGCCTGCCTGCACCTTTAAAGCGTATATGAGTCACGACATGTCATTGTGTACCTTAGACGATATGCGATGTTGCAGGAAAAATAGTTTACAAAAACGGTGATATTTACCATAAATGACACTAAAAGTTGACGAAATTGTCAGAGCAAATGCGGAGTTCCGCATTTGCTCTGACAATGTCGTCAACTTTTGACGTCATTTACAGAAAATATCACACTTTTTATAAGTATACGTCATGAAAAGGTACACGTGGATTGTCTAATATAGAGAGCTTCGAGTCCACCCTATGTGTACAAGTATATGATATGTGTCTATAGAGCTTCCATTCTATATTGCGTGTATACGTCTGTGCTATCTCCCTATGTAGGATGCCCGTGCTATTCTCCACGGTAGGGCTGTTGGGACGGGTGTTGGCCTGCCTCTTCTTCCTCTGTCTCTCCTTCGCCGGCCTCACCTCCCTCATGGCCAACTTCGAACTCTTCACACACACATTCGAGGACTTCGGAAGTGAGTATCACCTGTGGTTACTAGGATTACCTCCGTTGTAGAATGCTTTTTTTTTAGTGAGGTGACCGTTATATTGGAAAACGCTGTTCACACACCTGGGGAATTAGACAGAAATTAAATTTCGGGAGACAGGAATTTGGCTTTAGATCTGTGAAGTTACACAACGGTTACCTGGTGCATAAATACATATGTAGCTGTGTCTGAAAAAAATGGGTATTATGGTTTTTGCTTTAAATGTAGACCCAGATCGGTTTGTGTATGTGCACAGTCTGATCATGGTCTACACTGCTCCTCATTTCATCAATAAAGCACCCGTCGTGCTTCTAACCAGCGATATAGATCGTTATCAGGCTACAGGGGTGTGATATTTGATCAGGAGCTACATTTATTACACATCGTATAAGCCCTATTTGTCAATTCACAGCCACACAATATGAGCATGCCTGTAGCCGATTTCATTAACATTGCAAAGTATACTTTCCTAGCAAAGTATACTTTGAGGGAGAAATTTTCAATTTTAGGATAAATTTATTAATTTTTATTATACTGAATTTATTACATTATCACAGCCATTTTTGCTGTGATAATGTAATAAATTCAGAATAATAATTCTGCATACTTTTAATCATCAAATATATGCAGTAGTTAGTTCTATATGAAATAATGCATTTCAGGAAAAATAAATGATTGCTCCCTCTAAGTATACTTTGCTAGAAAAGTATACTTTGCAATGTTGGTGAAATCGGCTACTGATAACATTTCAGTTCGGAGAAGGTACGGCATGCCCTTGGTCATACTGCTCACCTTCTGTGTGGGCCTCGCCTCCGCCCTCAACATCAACATACTCGCAAACCAGGTAGGCACCAATCAAGTCGTCCCAGCATGTATGTGTGTAGCTATGACCGAAGATATTGGAGTTATTGGACTTGCGGACGGTGTAGATCAAAATCAGCCTGTGCATGCGCACAGTCTGGTCAGGATCTGCAAAGGTCGACATTCCATCAATGAAACACCCGGCATTCTCCTAATAAGTAGTATGCATCGTTATCAGCCTACAATAGTGTTCTGTTTGAGGTGAGGTTCATTGGTCACAAATCCCATAAGCCACAATTTATCCAGTCACATCCACATACACACATTTATCCCGTCAACACAGTGCGTATGTGCTGTGAAACAAGGTGCCGTGAAACATTTTTGATATCCAGTCAATACAATTGTTGCATTTTACAGCCATTTGTAGGTGTTAACGGGATAAATAGAATAGTAGGTTAGTGCCGTGAATTGGGAAAAATATCTGGCGCGGCTCGGAAACTGGATGTGCTCGGCAGAGCCTCGCCCATCCCGTTTCCTAAGCCTTTCCAGATATTTTTCCCATTCACGGCACTAACCTACTATTCTCTATATATACTTTGGTTGTCGGCTTTGTGTAAGCGTAACGGCAGATCATCTTGCGCACCCGCATCCGCGCAGCTTCGTCAGGACATGCGCAGTTTGCTATCGACTCGGAGATAAAGCCATAGCAAGTTCTTTATCTGTTAATGCCATAGCAAGTTCTTTATCTGTTAATGCCATAGCAAGTTCTTTATCTGTTAATGCTATAGCAAGTTCTTTATCGGCCCCCTGGTGACTTCACCACTATCGAAAGGCAAATCTACATAATCTCAAATACGTAAAGCTAGCATTAAGTATTTAGAGCTAGCTCCAAGTGATTTGAAGAGCATTCTAAATCATTTGGAGCTAGGTCTACATATTTAATGCTAGCTCTAATTACTTTGAGTTAGCACTAATTATTTGAGTTTATGTAGAGTTGGCGTTCCAGGAACGTCAGATCTACATAAACTCAAATAATTAATGCTAGTTCTAAATATTGCTCTAAATATTTAATGCTAGCTCTAATTATTTACAGCTAGCAATAATTATTTGAGTTTATGTAGATTTTTAGTAATTATTTAGAGCTAAAAATAATGATTTTAGTTATGTATATTTGGCGTAATTAGTTACAACTAAAACAATTATTTGAGTTTATGTAGATTTGGCATAATTATTTAGAGCAATAATTAATTGAGTGTATGTAGATTTGTCGTCCCATACACCACACTCAAAGTCGGGGAATCAAGTTTTATTTTGAGCACATCCGGTACCGGTTTGACATACTTGTAAGACAAAAATAATCAGTGTTTTCTCTGTAAAGTTAAAGATTCTTTCATGGAAAATAAGAAGACTGAACGTATTGTGGTGAAGACTATCCGACCCTACATTACTTGTTATCGTGCAACTATCTTAATATAACAATCAAACGTAATTCCGAGAATGTCTTGCATATAGTCGGCCGTGCCCGCACCATTACTTGTTGGCCTCATGGTTGCGTCACGGACATCAGGGGGCCGTTTCACTAAACTTCCTACGACTCAAATGTTCGTAAGTGCAAAATTATGATAGTCTGTAAATTTCACATTAACAATGTTTTCTTGTAAACAATTGTTGGATTTACATTTATTGAGCATAGGCTGCATATGCAGCCTATGCTCAATAAATGTAAATCCATCAATTGAAATTTGCAGACGATTCTAAATTTGCGCTTACGAACATTTTAGTCGTAAGAAGTTTAGTGAAACGGGCCCCTGGGTTTTCCAAAGGATGCTATTAAGAAAGTATAATGATACTCCATATAAATTTATATGTATTTATGAGGTAGAATGGTGAACATTCTCTAAACATTTCACCATTGACCTTGAATGTGACCTTGTCCCATATAAAACTCTTTCATACAGTGAAACCTCTATAAACCGGACACCCTGGAGGTATACAGGGTGTCCGGTTTATAGAGGCTCCACTTTAATTAAGCACTCGATAAACAGTGTTTGTCATTTTCAATCATGAACAGACACGACAATGACATAAATGACAGCGAAACCCATTTAAATTAAACACAATGGGGTCGCTAGCGTGTCTGGTTTGTAGAGAGGTTCTACTGTATTTCATTTTTGTCGCTGCTACGATGTTTTACTTATTTTGAAATGTTAAATTAAGTAAGAAATATTGATTTTCCCGGGTCAGTGTTTGGTATTTAAACATATCTTAAATTTTGGCGGCCATTTTGGACGCCATCTTACATTTATGATGGCAGTCTGAAAACTCTTTGGTATATGATACGTCTTGTGCTAATCTACACAGCCGAAAATGACCAATATTTCCTCTTAGTACAGTGAAACCTCTCTAAACCGGACACCCTGGGAGGTCCCCAGTGTGTCTGGTTTAGAGATGTTCCACTGTAAATCATGCATATAACCATTCTGTGACATACTTATGTCTTTTGAAATCATGAACATGCATTATTATCCGAGTTGCATTACCACGAATCTTCACAGACTGAGGTAACATATATTTTCTTGGTGTCCGGTTTAGAGAGGTTCCACTGTGCTGTGAAGTAAATTGACATTTCTAAATTGCAGGATTTCGTCTGGGGGTTCGCGTTGGTCGTTAACGGGCTCATGTTTATGTACATGATCGCGAGATTCGGGGCGGAAAAGTTCCGGGAAATGTGCGTCAACCGCTACAGCGACAACGATTGGACACTCACCCGGGGCTGGACGCTCATAATCAGGTAACAATGACGTGCGACACGTATGGACTTTTATCAAATTCCCGCCCTTAAATATAAGATAACTAACTAATGTGCAACACGAACTTTATTTAGACTTTTATGGGATTTGTGGCCAGTACAGCTCCTGATCAAATTCACACTCCTGTAGCCTGTTAACGATGTTAATGATATTTGTCAGAAGCAAGATGTATCTTCCACTGACTGAATGGCGAACAGTGCAGACCCTGATCAGTCACTGCGATGTATAAATAATACTCGGCAGCGCTGACGTTCTTTCTATGACGACATGGAAAAAGGTGCAATGCCAAACTGCCACGTGCACATCTTTGTAGACTTTGCACGGGATGTAACTTGCAACAAATAATTACACCTTCCATAAATATCGTAATGGAAACGCCCATCAGCGTATTGCTATTATATCCCAATGCATTACATTAGCTCCACGTGACGTCGCGCGACGTTCTTGATTCGCTAACGTTTGATTGACGTCAATCATTTCCACGTTGTCAATAACGGCACGCTATTGAACGACAACGTGGCTGTTCCATGAATTTCGACAAATTGACGTAAAACAACATGTTCTTATTTTTAATGACACATTTGGCTATTTACATTATTGAATCTATCAGAAAATGCAATGTAAACATAAGTAATAAAACTATGTGCCATTGCGTTTACTATAGCACGAACAACATTTGATCTGTTTAAACAGACCAAATGTATTTCATACTTCAGTAAACGCAACAGCCCGTGGTTTTATTACTTAACAAGTTGTTAATTCCGGCGCGCATACTGAGCTAGTGTCTATATTGTGCTTTAAACAGGCTTAGTAGTAGCAAAATGTAAAAGCAGTTTTATACTACTAAATGATTCTGCTCTCAAGATAGTCGTTAACCTTATTATGGCGTGTATATGCATAAACTCTATAAGATAGCAATATATTGTTAAAATCATCTTACACTGCGTGTATGCCCAAATCTAATGCAAATTATTGTTTAATAAAATATGTGTATACCACTACGTTCCAGAGTTATCGCGCCGTTGGAGGGCCTGGTTCTGATTGGCTGGTGGGCCGTGGACTTGATTACAGCGGACACTGGCGACGGCGAGGAATGGTACGAATACGGGCGGGAGACGCTCGTCACCACCATAACACAGGTGAGCAACACGCTCGTTTTCAATGCGGCTAGCTACGATAGTGTGCTTCTTTCGCCACCTTTCGTTACTCCAGTCAATGTTATGCTGAGGGGAAAAACCCAATATCAGAACTGAATATTTACAAAATGTATATATTATTATATAGACTGATATTAGAATAACCTAACCTAGTGTAATGTCCTCATCACACCAGAGTCAATTAGCCCCACTCCCTAAAAGTAATACATGTATAAGTAATACTAATAGTAGTACCTTTGTAATGGGTATACCCGGATTCACCTCTCACGTACCAGAAAGCCCAAAGATGTACCTTAGGGCCAAACCAGAGAAATCGGAATTCCTGTAAGGATGAAACCCTTCGTTAAATACCCTGCACGTGCACGCACCAACCCTCCGCTACAACAGAGGTCCCCAGGGTGTCTGTCTTAGAGCGGTTTCACTGTAAATCAGGCAGTTGATCATGCGATCATGCGATCACGAATAGACATTATCACCTGAGATAAATGACCAAGAAACTCATAAAAAATAAGATCACATGTGTTCACCAATAGCAGGCATGGCGGGTATGCCTGTGATGGCGGTTTGATACGATCGTGTGTAGAACCGCCTATTGTTCACCAACGCTTAGTGTTCACGTGTGAAAAGAAGCCTGCAGGCTTCCTTTCACACGTGAACACTAAGCGTTGATGTCAACCCCTAGTGTTAACCAGTTTAAAAATGTTAACCAGTTTAAAAAGTCTATGAACTTTTCCAAGTTCTTCTGAAACCAACGGTACTGGTAATAAAAGGTAAATACATGACGATGTTGTTCGAGCCTGCATTGTCGGCTGCTTTTCGCACGTGGACACTAAGCGTTGATATCATCCCCTAGTGTTCACCAGTTTAAAAGTCGGAGACCAACGGTACTGGCAATAAAACGTCAATATATGACGAAGTTATCTGAGACTGCATTGCCGGCTTCTTTTCATACGTGAACACTAAACGTTGATGGACAATAGGCGGTTCTACAATCGTGCGCTTTCGTGCCACCATTCGTTGTTACTCTAGTCACTGACATTACAACAGATGTACACCTCCGCCTGCGCTAATATTGTCAATATTTTCAAATTCTTTAATTCAAAATACTTGAATGGTTTGTTTGATATCAAGCAGTTTGATTGGCTGAGTCCGAGCTGTGCTACAGCTCGGGCTCAGACAATGAAATTGCTTAACTGCGAGATGGTATTGCCAATATATGTTCAGAAGCGTTGATAAACTGTGGAAGATTAACGCAGGCGGTTGTGTATTATGATGAATGCGGCATATTGGTGCGTTTACAAGATACACGTATGTGGCTGTGACGGGATAATGGGGCTTATGGGTTTTGCGGCCAGTGTAAACAAATATCAGCCTTGCATCCGCACAGTCTGACCAGGATCTACCGTCAATAAAACGCCTACCAAACAAGGAACATAGATCGCTATCAGGCTACACATATGTGCTATTTAATCAGGAGCTGTAGTGATCACAAAACCCATAAGCCCCATGTCCCCAGTCACAGCCACATATATGTTGTAAACAAACCAATATCGCGTTACATTCATCTTATTATTGACTGCGTTAATGATGCCCAGAGTGTTAACGTTTTGGAACATCCAATGCCAACTCGCAATCAAGCAATGTGATTGACTGAGCCTGAGCTGTAGCACAGCTCAGTCTCAGCCAATCAAGCTGCTTGATTTCAAAGCCACATATGAGACACGCCATGTGATTTTGTACCTTCGGACATCTACGTAATTTCATTAAATACGTTTACAAATTTTACAATATTTTTAATAAATAAAGTCAAAAGTGGACAAAATCTTCAGAGTACATGCGGAATATCAACTTTTGACGCCATTTATGGAAAATATTGTAAATTTTGTAAACGTATTTCATGAAATTTCGCAGATGTCCGAAGGTACAAAATCACATGGCGTGTCTCATATACGTTTCTATATTTCCAGTGGATCGGTGTGATGCTGTTAATGATTATCGCCAACATTGTATACGTCACGTACCACAATAAAGACCGGACGCTCATCGACGAGACGGAGGAGGCGCCATTGTTACAGTCGGGCGAACACAGATCTAACAGGAATAGTCTCACGAAATCACGAGACTTGGACGGCTCCTTGCGGGAACTGCGCTTATAATTGTATACGCGTATTCGTGTTAGTTTGGTTTTATCTGGCCCATACGAATTTAACCCATAGCATGCTGGATACCCATGTGCAGGTAAAACAAATTATAAATAGTTTTCGGGTTTTTTTTTCTGATTTCTTCTCCAAAGTATATGTTGCTACCACTCATTTGAACCGTCTCGATGAGACGGTTCAAATGAGTGGTCACAACATATACCTTGCATAAATGACAGATATATTTAAAAATAAAGATTCTGCACATATAGGAAAGGGTTAACCAACAACCCTGGTTTTATGATCAACACACTAAACCATCGGTTTCGTCCGGCTTGCTGCGACAGTCCACATGTTATTCACTAAACCGCGATGGAAATGAAACAAAGGAAATCACGATTTGTGATACCCATATTCATGTACAGTTTCAGTAGCCGCCATATACTTTTTTCGCACTGTCATAAATGCGATATGAACTGGGACAGTGACCACAGGTGAAGGATTCGCAGCAGGGGGTCGTTTCACTAAACTTCGTACGACTAAAGTGTTCGTAAGCGGAAATTTAGGATCGTCTGGCAGTTTTAATTAATGGATTTACATTTATTCAGTAAATGTAAATTCGATAAAATATTGTTAATGTGATTTACAGTGTATCATAATTTGGCACTTAAGAACATTTTAGTCGTACGGAGTTTTGTTAGTTTAGTGAAACGGCCCCCAGGGGTGTAAAATGGTTACCATTCACCCGAAATATGCATAGAAACCAACAGAATGTCAGAAATAAAAATTACCATGTAAACCACAAAAAAAACGCCATGGAATGCCTATTATTGGCGGAAGATCACAAAGTTGAGTGTGGCAGTCCTGTTTGACTATCCAAAATATCAGCAAACCCCACATGTTTAACCAGTTATGTTCTGTGTTTTCCACAAACGACGTAGCTCCAATATTCAACTCCAAGTGATTCTGCAGGTCGGACAAACTGTGCCTACCGAGTACATTCGAATACCCATGACACACGTGAAAATAAATGTAAAGTTTCATGTTTCAATAGTTGCCAATGCTGCAATATACATGTGCGTATGAGTTATGTGTGTGTGAGTTCTGGAAATAGCATGGATCGGTCAACATTACTTGCATCTTACATTCTAAATAGTGTTTCGATTTTGTTTTTACCACCCATTTGAACCGTCTCGATACGTTCTTGCATAAATGACAGAAACATTTAAAAATACAAATAAAGATTCTCCACAGCATGGAAAGGGTTAACCAACAACCCTGGTTTTATGATCAACACACTAAAACATCGGTTTCGTCTGGCTTTCTGCGACTCGATTCGATTCGGCTTATATTTAGGTGTGGGAATTGGCTCGAACACCTTCCATACCCGACTACATCGGTTCCGTCTGTCTTGCTGCGACTGACATGCCTCATTATATATACTGGGGAAGGGAGATAACCGATGTACTTGTTGTCTCCCTTTTATTTCAAGTTGTATAGGAAACAGGCAAGCAACATGCCCACTCAGTAGGCACAACATGTTCTTTATTGGAATTAAATAAGTGTATGATTGCCACTCTTCCACCACAGGTTGAAGTAACGTACCAAGGTATATAAATACATTAAATATACCTAAAAGTATCAATAAGTGGGAAAAAATCAGTTGAAAAAAATGTTTACTCCCCGTTAGAACACAGTGTTATAACGGGGAGTTTAACTTACTTTGTTTTCACTTATTGATACTTGTAGGTATATGTAATGTATTCATAGACCTAGTATACGTTACTTAAACCTGTGTCTTCCACTAGTTTTAAACATAACGAGTGCCCGCTATACAGATATACTCATTTAGTAATATTTATTTTACTGATAGACTCGCGGTGGTATCAGGCTATTTTCAGAAGCAAATGAGGCATCATAGTTTTTAATTATTTATACTAATTAAATGCCTCACCTGAAAAAAATAATATTTTCGACAGATTATAAAGTGTGATCATTGCACATCAAATAATAAATACAGATACTAAATAGTAATGTACATTAACATTTTAAGGAAACACGGTTATCGCCCCTGATATCACTGTGGAAATTTATGTCCGAATAAAATGTATAATAATGTCAATCAATATGTGAGGTAATGGTGAATGAATGTTTATATTGCCAGAAAATGTCTCAGATGATGTCTCCGATATAACAACAGTTTATGCTTATAGTCTGTTTCACGAAAGCTGCCCAAATTTTACGGCCATATAAACAATTAAAAAACAATATTGTTTTCGATAATATTAAATTAAAGGAAAATTTAAGAATGAGCCTTCTTTTTATTTCGTGAAAATCGGTCAAATATTGATTTTATTGCGAAAACAAAATTTCCCCATGTTAAATCCCCATAGACATCTTCACGGAGTGAACATGTCTATGGGGATTTAACATGGGGAAATTTGTTTGAATTTTAGATTTTGATCAGATCTGGAACGTAACATACTGATGAAGGGAGATAACCGTTGTACTATTTCGTCATTGTTGCCTCCCTTCTATTTAGAGTTGTTTAGGCAGTCGAAACTAGAACTAACAGTTGAAGGGAGACAACTCACGGCGAACTATGATAACGGTTATTTCCCTTTCTACATATATCCGATATCCGCCAGTCTCCAATGGCCGTCTTATACGTGTCAGGCGAAATGGGGCTTAATTGTGGCATGTTTGACCATTACAACGTTTGATCCGCTGGCGCAGCCTGATATAGATGCTGAGTATATACTGTTTGTTAGAATACATGCATTACACTGGCCAGTGTAGCGAACCGTGTAGACCCAGATCAAACTGCGCGGATGAGCAGGTTGATCTGGCTCTACACTGGTCGCAAAGGTTGGTGAATTATTCACATTTCTCAAAACTCAGATACAGTCATCCGTAAAAAAAATAGACTTCACTTTAAACGGACATTATCAGGATTTAAAAAAAAAAACGTGTTTTCATCACGGCCCTGTGTAAATTGGTTTAATTGAAGATGTATGACGATACTTGGACCGCTGGGTTGTTTCTATTTTCACCCATATAGGTACATATTCATAAATATTGGATTTCCTAGAGTGTCGCCTTCAACAAAATAGAAAATCTGATACGTATGTACCAATATCGGTTAAAATTGCAACAACCCAACAGTCCTAGTATCATCATACATGTATATCTTCAATGAAATCACTTTACACAGGGCCATGATGAAAACACATTTTTCTGTTTATAGTATTTTTCGAAAAAGAAGTTCTGATATGCCCCTTTAAATGCCCTTGGTCTCTAGTATGAAACAGGTTAATACAAAATAATGTATGCTAAATTGGTATTGTATTTCTGAACCCAACTGTACTTAGGAAAATGGGTTTGCTAAATAAATATTTATAAATACATGTACTACTTAAAAATAACTAGCGGTGCGAATGCTAGTTTTTTAGATAGTTTTTTTTAGCAATATATGGTAGTTACTAATGTGATGTACATTGTACATATACTTAAATTATTAATGCAACTAGTGTGTAGGATGGAAACCAATGTCTATTATCGTGTTATCAGCTAAAAAGAGTTATGTTTCATAAATAGTGTTTCCTGGTACAGTAATAGCGCAAATGCATTATTTAATTATCTGTCCTGAGTATCACAGTGTGTGATAGTATGTAGCACAATATAATAAAACACAAACGCCATGGAAGTGGACCAAATAAAACGGTGCGTTTGATTGATATAAATACATGTAGTGTATTTGCAGTGTAAAGCGAAACACTACATATAATACATGTACCATTAATATATCGGAGACATTATCTGAGACAGTGACTTGAATGTAGGGCCTATACCCATCATCGTATTACCAAGGATGCATAGGGCCTATACCCATCGTCGTATTACCAAGGATACATAGAGTCTATACCCATCGTCGTATTACCAAGGATACATAGGGTATATACACATCGTCGTATTACCAAGGATACATAGAGTCTATACCCATCGTCGTATTACCAAGGATACATAGAGTCTATACCCATCGTCGTATTACCAAGGATACATAGCGCCTATACCCATCGTCGTATTACCAAGGAAACATATGGTCTATACCTATCATCGTATTACCAAGGATACATAGGGCCTATACCCATCATCGTATTACCAAGGATACACAGGACCTATACCCAGCATCGTATTACCAAGGATACATAGGGCCTATACCCTTCATCGTATTACCAAGGATACATAGGGCCTACACCCAATATCGTATTACCAAGGATACATAGGGCATATACCCAAAATCATATTACCAAGGATACATAGGGCCTATACCCTTCATCTTATTACCAAGGATACATAGGGCCTATACCCAAAATCGTATTACCAAGGATACATAGGGCATATGCCCAAAATCATATTACCAAGGATACATAGGGCCTATGCCCATCATCGTATTACCAAGGATACATAGGGCCTATACACATCGTCGTATTACCAAGGATACATAGGGCCTATACCCAACATCGTATTACCAAGGATACATAGGGACTATGCCCTTCATCGTATTACCAAGGATACATAGGGCCTATACACATCGTCGTATTACCAAGGATACATAGGGCCTATGCCCATCGTCGTATTACCAAGGATACATAGGGTCAATACCCATCATCGTATTACCAACAATACATAGGGCCTATACCCATCATCGTATTACCAAGGATACACAGGACCTATACCCAGCATCGTATTACCAAGGATACATAGGGCCTATACCCTTCATCGTATTACCAAGGATACATAGGGCCTACACCCAACATCGTATTACCAAGGATACATAGGGCATATACCCAAAATCATATTACCAAGGATACATAGGGCCTATACCCTTCATCTTATTACCAAGGATACATAGGGCCTATACCCAAAATCGTATTACCAAGGATACATAGGGCATATACCCAAAATCATATTACCAAGGATACATAGGGTCAATACCCATCATCGTATTACAAACAATACATAGGGCCTATACCCAACATCGTATTACCAAGGATACATAGGGCCTATACCCATTGTCGTATTACCAAGGCTGCATAGGGCCTATACCCATCGTCATGTTACCAAGTATACATAGCGCCTATACCCATCATCGTATTACCAAGGATACATAGGGCCTATACCCAACATCGTATTACCAAGGATACATAGGGCCTATACCCATCATCGTATTACTAAGGATACATAGGGCCTACACCCATCATCGTATTACCCACCGTCGTATTACCAAGGATACATAGGGCCTATACCCAACATCGTATTACCAAGGATACATAGGGCCTATACCAATCATTGTATTACCCATCGTTGTATTAACCAAGGATACATAGGGCCTATACCCATCATCGTATTACCCATCGTCGTATTACCAAGGATACATTGGGCCTACACCCTGCATCGTATTACCTATGATACATAGGGTATATACCCATCATCGTATTACCAAGGATACATACGGCCTATACCCATCATCGTATTACTCATCGTCGTATTACCAAGGATACATAGGGCCTACACCCAACATCGTATTACCAATGATACGTAGGGCCTATACCCATCATCGTATTACCCATCGTCGTATTACCAAGGATGCATAGGGCCTACACCCATCATCGTATTACCCACCGTCGTATTACCAAGGATACATAGGGCCTATACCCAACATTGTATTACCAAGGATACATAGGGCCTATACCCATCATCGTATTACCCATCGTCGTATTACCAATGATACATAGGGCCTACACCCAACATCGTATTACCAAGGATACATAGGGTATATAGCCATCGTCGTATTACCAAGGATACATAGGGTCTATACCCAACGTCGTATTACCAAGGATACATAGGGCATATATACATCGTCGTATTACCAAGGATACATAGGGCCTATACCCAACATGGTATTACCAAGGATACATAGGGCCTATACCCAACATCGTATTACCAAGGATACATAGGGACTATGCCCAACATCGTATTACCAAGGATATATAAGGGCCTATACCCATCGTCGTATTACGAAGGATAAATAGGGTATATACCTATCATCGTATTGCCAAGGATACAAAGGGCCTATGCCCATCATCGTATTACCAAAGATAAATAGGGCCTATACCCATCATCGTATTACCAAGGATGCATAGGGAATATACCCATCATCGTATTACCAAGGATACAGAGGGCCTATACACATCATCGTATTACCAAGGATACATAGGGCATATACCCATCATCGTATTACCAAGGATACAGAGGGCCTATACACATCATCGTATTACCAAGGATACATAGGGCCTATACCCATCGTCGTATTACCAATGATACATAGGGCCTGTACACAACATCGTATTACCAAGGATACATAGGGCCTATACCCATCGTCGTATTACCAATGATACATAGGGCCTGTACACATCATCGTATTACCAAGGATACATAGGGCATATACCCATCGTCGTATTACCAATGATACATAGGACCTATACACAACATCGTATTACCAAGGATGCATAGGGCCTATACCCATCATCGTATTACCAATGATACATAGGGCCTATACACAACATCGTATTACCAAGGATGCATAGGGCCTATACACATCATCGTATTACCAAGGATACATAGGGCCTATACCCATCGTCGTATTACCAAGGATACATACGGCCTATACCCATCATCGTATTACCAAGGATACATAGGGCCTATACCCATCATCGTATTACCAAGGATACAATGGGCCTATACCCATCATCGTATTACCAAGGATACATAGGGCCTATACCCATCATCGTATTACCAAGGATACAAAGGGCCCTATACCCATCATCGTAGTACCAAGGATACATAGGGCCTATACCCAACATCATAGTACCAAGGACACATAACGCCTATACCCATCGTCGTATTACCAAGGATACATAGGGTCTATACCCAACGTCGTATTGCCAAGGATACATAGGGCCTATACCCATCGTCGTATTACCAAGGATACATAGGGCCTATACCCAACATCGTATTACCAATGATACATAGGGCCTATACCCATCGTCGTAGTACCAAGGATACATAGGGCATATACCCATCATCGTATTACCAAAGATACATAGCGCCTATACCCATCGTCGTATTACCAAGGATACATAGAGTCTATACCCATCGTCGTATTACCAAAGATACATAGGGCATATACCCATCATCGTATTACCAAGGATACATAGCGCCTATACCCATCGTCGTATTACCAAGGATACATAGAGTCTATACCCATCGTCGTATTACCAAGGATACATAGAGTCTATACCCATCGTCGTATTACCAAGGATACATAGGGTATATACACATCGTCGTATTACCAAGGATACATAGCGCCTATACCTATCGTCGTATTACCAAGGATACATAGAGTCTATACCCATCGTCGTATTACCAAAGATACATAGGGCATATACCCATCATCGTATTACCAAGGATACATAGCGCCTATACCCATCGTCGTATTACCAAGGATACATAGAGTCTATACCCATCGTCGTATTGCCAAGGATACATAGAGTCTATACCCATCGTCGTATTACCAAGGATACATAGAGTCTATACCCATCGTCGTATTACCAAGGATACATAGAGTCTATACCCATCATCGTATTACCAATGCTTACCTTAGTTGCGAAAGTAACTCTTGGAATCTACTCCCGTACCGTACGTGAGTAGATTGCAAGTGTTACCCTCGCAACTATGCTTACCTGTACTAGTCCAAATGCACCAGGTGGTTTTGTACCTACGAAGATGTGCGATTTTTCATGAAAAAAAATACTGGTACTGTGATGTTTTCTGTAAATGACGTCGAACGTTGACGACATGTCCTAAGCAAATGCGGAATCACATTCCGCATTTGCTATGGACATTTCGTCAACTTTCGACGCAATTTACAGAAAATATCGTAAAGAATGTAAATATTTTGGTTGAGATATCGCACATCTTATATGTACAACATCTGGCTGGGTGGTATACTGTGGGAGGACAGTTCCATCTTGACGAAGTATTAGGCATTTCCCGCTCAGATACAGCGTTGAGTTGACATCGACCAAAGCGTCTACTCGAAAGCCCGGCAGGGTGATGTTATACACAGCCCTTCCGGATGCCTTGAGAATAAATTCAATTGGTCGTAATCGTCTCCCCTTGTTGCACAGTTCAATCCGAGTAAGTATGCCATTATTAAGGAGCGCCGTGGCGTGATGGTTAGTGTGTCGGACTACTTATCCAAGGGTCGTGGGTTCGAGCCTGACTAGCGGCGTGCGTTGTGTCCTTGAGCAAGACACTTTATCCACACTGCTCCAGTTCACCCAGCTGTAAATGGGTACCGATAATTCGTAGTTGCTCTGTAAATACGAATTACCGGCTTCTCTCAAAAATCTCTACCTCCGTTCTTTCTCCCATTCTTGGGAGACGGCATGCAAGGTCCTAGATAAATATAAGCTCAAAAAAAAAAAAAAAAATGCCATTATTTGCAACAGTGTAAGTATGCATCTGTCCATTAGGTATTTGTAAACACAAAGGTGCGCATAAAAATGTATGTGATGTGGATGGTGCGTTTCTCTTATGTTTATCCATCCATTTCTCCATTCAGTTTTTTTCTCCTGCCATTCCAAAGCGAGATCCTTTTCTCGGCTCTATCGTTAGCTGTTGTGTACGATGGAAAATAAATAGGTTGTCAAACTTGTAGTCATCAGTAACCCGCTTAGATCTACTCCCTGGACAGTATTGACGTTAGAATTAGCGGAAATTGAAAACCCGCCAATACTAATACAAGCGATGCCCCGAAAGTAGTTCTAAGGGAAGTTACTTGCGATTGTCCAAGTTCTGTAAACTATAAGACAGGTGAGTGGTCTAAGTGTCGGCATCAAACTCCCGTCGACGCTCAGCTGTTGCCATCGCGACGTGTCAGATCCATGGCGCGGCGTCGATTGGTTGAACTTACGCGGATGAATGTTTACCCGGTGATGATTTTTGTCACACCAGCCGGGCGAACACTCACGGCGCATGCTCAGCAATTAATTAGTTAAATTCGTATGAGCAAGATAAAAACCAAACTAACACGAATACGCGTATACAAGCAGTTCCCGGATGGAGCCGTCCAAGTCTCGTGATTTCTCGGAGGCGGCGAGACTATTCCTGCTGGACCTGTGTCCGACTGTAACAATGGATGCCTCCTCCGTCTCGTTGATGAGCGTCCGGTATTTATTGTTGCACGTAAGGTATACAATGTTGGCGATAATCATTAACAGCGCTTATAATTGTATACGCGTATACGTGTTAGTTTGGTTTTATCTTTCCCATACGAATTTAACCCATAACATGCTGAATACCCATTTTCTGGGTTTTTTTCTGATTTATTATCCAAAGTATATGTTGCTACCACTCATTTGAGCCGTCTCGATGAGACGGTTCAAATGAGTGGTCACAACATATACGTCCTTGCATAAATGACAGATATATTTAAAAATAAAGATTCTCCACAACATGGAAAGGGTTAACCAACAACCCTGGTGTTATGATCCACACACTAAACCATCGGTTTCGTCTGGCTTGCTGCGACTGTCCACATGATATGACTAAACCGCGATGGAAATGAAACAAAGAAAATCACGATTTGTGATACCCATATTCATGTACAGTTCAGTAGCCGCGATATACTTTTTTTCGCACCGTCATAAATGCGATATGAACTGGGGAAGTGACCACAGGTGAAGCATTCGCAGCTGGGGGTCGTTTCACTAAACTTCGTACGACTAAAGTGTTCGTAAGCGGAAATTTAGGATCATCTGGCAATTTAATCGATGAATTTACATTTATTGAGCATAGGCTGCATATGCAGCCTATGCTCAATAAATGTAAATTCAATAAAACATTGTTAATGTGATTTACAGACTATCATAATTTGGCACTTACGAACATTTCAGTCGTACGGAGTTTTGTTAGTTTAGTGAAACGGCCCCCAGGGGTGTAAAATGGTTACCATTCCCCCGAAATATGCACAGAAACCATCAGAATGTTAGAAATAAAAATTACCATGTAAACCACAAAACAAACGCCATGGAAGGCCCATTATTGGCGGAAGATCCGTTATATAAGTGTGGCAGTCCTGTTTGACTATCGAAAATATCAGCAAAACCCCACATTTTTAACCAGTTATGTTCTATGTTTTGCACAAACGACGTAGTTCCAATATTCCATTCCAAGTGATTCTATAGGTCGGACAAACTGTGCCTACCGAGTACATGCGAATCCCATGACACCCGTAAAACTAAATGTAAAGTTTCATGTTTCAATAGTTGCCAATGCTGCAATATACATGTACGTATGTGTTATGTGTGTGTGAGTTCTGGAAATAGCATGGATCGGTCAACATTACTTGCATCTTGCATTCTAAATAGTGTTTCGATTTTGTTTTTACCACCCATTTGAACCGTCTCGATACGTTCTTGCATAAATGACATAAACATTTAAATATACAAATAAAGATCCTCCACAGCATGGAAAGGGTTAACCAACAACCCTGGTTTTATGATCAACACACTAAAACATCGGTTCCGTCTGTCTTGCTGCGACTGACATGCCTCATTATATATACTGGGGAAGGGAGATAACCGCTGTACTTGTTGTCTCCCTTCTATTTCAAGTTGTATAGGAAACAGGCAAGCAACATGCCCACTCAGTAGGCACAACATGTTCTTTATTGGAATTAAATAAGTGTATGATTGTGCCACTCTTCCACCACAGGTTGAAGTAACGTACCAAGGTCTATAAATACATTAAATATACCTAAAAGAATCAATAAGTGGGAATGTGTTATAACGGGGAGTAAAAAAAGGTTTAACTTACTTTTTTTTACTTATTGATATTTGTAGGTATATCTAAGGTATTTAATATAGGCCTTGGTATGTTACTTCAACCTGTGTCTTCCATCAGTTTTAAACATAACGAGTGCCCACTATACAGCTATACTCATTTAGTAATATTTATTTTACTGATAGACTCGCGGTGGTATCAGGCTATTTTCAAATAATAAATACAGGTACTAAATAGTAATGTACATTAACATTTTAAGGAAACACGGTTATCGCCCCTGATATCACTGTGGACATTTATGTCCGAATAAAATGTATAATAATGCCAATCAATATGTGAGGTAATGGTGAATGAATACTGTGAACATCGTAGTCTAAGATTTTGATCAGATCTGTAATTTACTGGGGAAGGGAGATAACCGTTGTACTATTTAGTCATTGTTGTCTCCCTTCTAGTTCAAGTTGTTTAGGCAGTCGAAACTAGAACTAACAGTTGAAGGGAGACAACTCATGGCGCACTTTGGCAACGGTTATTTCCCTTCCTACATATATCCGATATCCGCCAGTCTCCGATGGCCGTCTTATACGTGTCAGGCGAAATGGGGCTTAATTGTGGCATGTTTGACCATTACAACGTTTGATCCGCTGGCGCAGCCTGATACATATGCTGGATCTATACTGTTTGCTAGATTACATGTATCCCACTGGCCAGTGTAGCGAACAGTGTAGTAGACCCAGATCAAACGGATGCGCAGTTTGATCTGGCTCTACACTGATCGCAAAGGTTGGTGAATTATTCACATTTCTCAAAACTCAGACAGTCATCCGTAAAAAAAAATAGACTTCACTTTAAAGGGACAGTATCAGGATTTAAAAAGAAAATAAAAACATGTTTTCATCACCTGTGTAAATTGGTTTAATTGACGATGTATGACGATACTTGGACCACTGGGTTGTTTATAGTTTCACCCATATAGGTACATATTCATAAATATTGGATTTCCTATCTTGTTGTGAGAAAAAATATAATACTTACGTACCAATATCAGTGAAGATTGCAACAACCCAGCATGCTTAGTATCGTCATACATGTATATCTTCAATTAAATCACTTTACCATGACAGGGTCATGATGAAAACACATTTTTATTATTTATAGTATTTTTATCAAAAAATCCTGATATGCCCCTTTAAATGCCCTTGATCTCTAGTATGAAACAGGTTAATATAGGAATGAATGGCCTTTTTGTGGAATTTATCGGGGTATAAACTTGGAAAAGTCGCGGGAATACTGGACGAAGCGATAACAAATTACAATTTTCGAAAAATAAAAAATACTTTTTTTTTTCTTTTTTTTTAAATTGTAATTTTTTAAGGCCTCGTCCAGTATTCCCGAGACTTTTCCAAGTTTATATCCCCGATAAATTCCACAAAAAGGCCATTCATTCCTTATAATTCCAGCATTTTAAATAAATTCATCAAGAAAATGTGTTTATTTTCCGTTTTTTTTAAGAATTATTTTAACTGCGCCTCACGGTTACGGAAAGTAGTTCGGCGTGGGAGTTTACTGGGATATAAATTTTAGACAGAGACTTGCTACGGGCCAATCAAATGTTGGAATTGTGTAAATATTTTTGTGCTGGAATTAATACAAAATAATTTATGCTAGATTGTATATATTTCTGAACCCAACTGTACTTAGGAAAATGGGTTTGCTAAATAAATATTTATAAATACTACTTAAAAATAACTAGCAGTCTTTTTTTTAGCAATATATGGTAGTTACTAATGTAATGTACATATACTTCAATTATTAATGCAACTAGTGTGTAAGATGGAAACCAACGTCTATTATCGTTTTATCAACTAAAAAGAGTTATGTTTCACAAATAGTGTTTCCTGGTACAGTAATAGCGCAAATTCATTATTTAATTATCTGCCCTGATTATCACAGTTTGTGATAGTATGTTGCACAAGAGAATAAAACACAGACACCTTGGAAGTTGACCAAGGTGGCCGGATTAGCTTAGTAGGTAGAGCATCGGACTGCGGACCACGGGTTCGATTCCCACCTCTGCCGCTGCGAATGGTCGATACGGTCGAAGGAGGATAACTTCGTGCTAGCTTAGTCCTATCGGACTTAATAGTCAGTCCCGACATGCAAGGTCATTCCAAGCCAGTGTCGTCGGTAAATCAAAGCATTTACAAGTTGACCAAATGAAACTGTGCATTTGATTGATATACATGTAGTGTATTTGCAGTTTAAAGCGAAACACTACATATAATACAAAGTAACCTGTACTATTCAAATATCTGAGACATCATCTGAGACGTTGACTTGATTGAAGATACATAGGATACATAGGGCCTATAGTCATCATCGTATTTACCAAGGATACATAGGGTCTAGACCCATCATCGTATTACCAATGCTTACCTGTACCTGTGCGTGAAATTTTGTACTTACGACTATGTGCGATTTTTCATGAAAAAAATTACTGAAACTGTGATGTTTTCTGTCGAAAGTTGACGACATGTCCATAGCAAATGCGGTCAACTTCCGACGCAATTTACAGAAAATTTCGTAAAGCACATATTTTCGTTGAGATATAGCACATCTTAGGTACAACATCTGGCTGGGTGGTATACTGCGCGAGGACAGTTCCACCTGGACGAAGTATTAGGCATTTCCCGCTCAGATACAGCGTTGACATTGACCAAAGCGTCTACTCGAAAGCCCGGCAGGGTGATGTTATACACAGCCCTTCCGGATGCCTTGAGAATAAATTCAATTGGTCGTAATCGTCTCCCCTTGTTGCACAGTCCAATCCGAGTAAGTATGCCAGTATTTGCAACAGTGTAAGTATGCATCTGTCCCTTAGGTATTTGTAAACACAAAGGTGCGCATAAAAAAATGTACGTGATGTGGATGGTCCGTTTCTCGTATGTTTATCCATCCATTGCTCCGTTCAGATATTTGTTCCTGCCATTCCACAGCGAGATTCGTTTCTCGGTTATACCGTTAGCTGTTGTGTACATGGAAAATAAATAGGTTGCCAAACAAAAGATCTACTCCCTGGACAGTACTGACGTTAGAATTAGATGAAATTGCAAACCCGCCAATACTAATACAAGCGATGCCCCGAAAGTAGTTCTAAGGGAAGTTACTTGCGATTGTCCAAGTTCTGTAAACTATAAGACAGGTGAGTGGTCTAAGTGTCGGCATCAAACTCCCGTCGACGCTCAGCTGTTGCCATCGCGACGTGTCAGATCCATGGCGCGGCGACGATTGGCTGAACTTACGCGGATGAATGTTTACCCGGTGATGGTTTATGTCACACCAGCCGGGCGAACACTCACGGCGCATGCTCAGCAATTATGTCTCCGTCTCCTCCCTCCGTTTCCATGTGTCGTGGTTGGTTCCTGGTTTAAATCGGCCTCCTACCTCCGTTTCCATTGGTCGTTGGTTCCCGGTTTTAATCCGCATGCTTCCTCGGTTTCCATTCGTCGTTGGATCCCGGTTTTAATCCGCAGCCTTCCTCTGTTTCCATTTGTCGTGGTTGGTTCCTGGTTTTAATCCGCCTGCTTCCTTGCTTCCATTGGTCGTGGTTGGTTCACGGATTTAATCCGCATCCTTGCTTCGTTTCCATTGGTCGTGGTTGGTTCCCGGTTTTAATCCGCATCCTTCCTCCGTGTTCATGTGTCTTTGTTTGGTTCCCGGTGTTACAGGTGAAGAGTTAGTCCGTCTACAACACTGTAAGAAGCAACGACAACATTCATTTCAATAGTAATACTGTAATAAAGTAAATAAGTAATAATACACTCAAATAAGTGAATGTTTAAATTTTGTTTAAATTATGTTTTTTTATCATTTGTTCCCTATTTAACAATGAATAAAATGAATGATCCATTTAATATAATAAAATACACATCTAATTGTAGTTCTCTTGGAACCCGGTTAATATTTAGGCTATTTCTGTCCGTATCGTTTGTTCGCCAAGTATGGTGATGTACAGCCAGAAATACAGGACCAATAACTCTCGCATGACTTTCCACCAAGAAATGCGCAGTTATAGCCCTTTGCATGTTACCGTGCGCCAACCGATCAGTTGAGTTGTGAACAAAATACTGGTTTCTATAATCGTATGCAGTACTCCAGTAGTATAGATAGTATAGATGTGCATATATCTACAGTGTGACCTCACTAAACCGGACACCCTGAGAGGTCCCCAGGGTGTCCGATTTAGAGAAGTCCCACAGTAATGCTGGGATATAGTTGCGGGCAGTAACTCTGCACAACTACCGTTCCACCCGTGGCGGTCATACGACGTTGTTTTTAAAATTCACATTAAAATACGTTCGTATCTAATAATAGTTGTATACTCATAATACTGTACATTAAAGTGAATATAATTGTCGGAATTAACTCTGCAAGCCTACTAGTTGCGAACGGTAACTCTTCCAATTACTCCCGTACGGGGAGTAGATTGCAAGAGTTACCTTCGCAACTACAAGCCTACGTCCCGTCCGTTTACGGGAGTTTTGCAGAGTTACTGCCCGCAACTAAAGTACATGTACTGCGTTGTACAAGAGTAGGTGGGTGGGGAAATGTGATTGTAATGTTCATTTTAGATAGATGCCCCGATTCGTCCACCTGTGAATACTCATGTGGTTCTACTCAGACTACTGTAATTGTAAAACACTGGCTAATTCGAATTACTGGACTGCCAGCGGGACATCATGGCTGGTATGAAAATTCGAGAAAAAAAACTAAAATATCCTATATCTAATATGTTATGCCCAAAATAGGACACCAAAATGTGATTTAGACGGTGGCATATGGCACATCATCACCAGTCCTTTGGTGTGACGTAAATTCAGTTTAGCCAACGTTTAGCCTTAGTCTAGCATGCCTGCCATGTAAAATAATTAGATCTACCTTCCAATCTCTGCTACTTACCTTTACTGTACATATGCTAACAAGATCTAGTCTGACAACCTGAAAGGTGGCCTCTCGGAATAATAAGACAGCGTGATCCCCGGAGGCTATGACGTTTTGCTCATTAGTGACGTCAGAATATTCATGACGTCTTCTTACGTCGTTCCTGTTGATCATGATGTCATATGTTATGACATAAATATGTAAGTCTATTCATCGATTTTTATCAGACGGGCTGAAGGGACGACAGATACCGCCTACTACCCCACCCCCGACAAAGTTAAGCCACCCCACATACCCACCCCTCCCCACGGTTAATCTGCATCAAAAGTTCATGAAAACTTCAGAACCACCCGGAATAGCACTGTGCCTGTGGGTGTACATCAATTGTTGACGCTATGGCTCGTAGTCCATATAATTTCGAAATATCTATGGAAATACGATAGTCGGTCGATACGGTATATTTCCTATGTGACATGCTTATTTGAAAGATATTTGAGAAATATTAATGCATACTTCATTGTCAAAAATGTTAATGGCGTTTTCATTATCCTGTAGCCTGTAGACGTAATCAGACACGATGGTGTCAACGCCAGCATAGACACTGGTGAATAAAACGTGACATAGGGTTGTAAGAAAACAAAATTCCATGAAAACCAAAAACTGCCAGGAAATGACTAGGCCATATCAAATTCGTACTCTGTTAAGCGTCCGCGTGCGGGTAGGTTTTGAGAGTGGTTAATTAAAAACAAACACTGTTTGTGTGCTATTTAAAACTGTTTACTGGTGAAGTAATAGGAAAACTGATTGCGGACTTGTCCAAGGTTTAAATATGTTCATGAAAAAGTTTAATCAGTGTATTTTCTTCTGATTGTTTTAAGTTGCTGGCAATTTAAATTCATGTTAAAAAGTCCCTCAACCCTGTGCAAAGGGTTGAGGAAGTTTTTAACATAAATTTACCTTTGTTTGTTGCAAGGCTTTGATGGTTTTTACCGGATACATAGGTAGGTTTTGAACAAATGGGTTGACGCTTAACAGAGAACAAAATTGGCGTGGTCCTATTATTATGCAACTTGTGGTCATTTTTTGTTCGTTTATTGTTCTTCTTCTCCATCGAAAATCAGAGAAATAACCATTGTCAGGCCATAAAAATACACTCTTTCCGGCAGCCTTCATATAATGATCTAGACAATTAGAAGCAAATGCATACGTCATGATAGATCTCTCATCTTCCTGCTTCGATTTTCGGTGAGGTCATTTTATGGGACTGCAAAAAGATAGCTTACAAGCCTTACAACACTTGTAGCAAACGCATCCTCTGATCAACACACGCATCCTTGATCAACACACGCATCCTCTGATCAACACACGCATCCTCTGATCAACACACGCATCGGCTCTGTTTTATCAGGGTTTGCACTATTCGCAATATTTTGATTTTTTTTTCAAAGTAGGGTATAAGCCTATATAAGTCGTAATTTGTATGGTGTCGCATGCGAAGTACTATATATATACATGTGTATATATATACTTTTTATAATTCGTGATGGGAAATGTGAATGCTAATTGAAGCGAACTTGAATGTCAATACCATAATTATTTCTTTCGGAATCTCCCTTTATGGGTAGATATAAAAATAAAAGCAAAACAAATATTTTCTCATCCCACGTATATAATGTGAAACAATTTGAACCGTCTCGACGAGACATACACTTTTAATACATTCGGCAAAATATATCTGTGACTGGATAAATGGGTTTTGCGATCAGTGTAGATCCAGATCAGCCAGTGCATCCGCACAGTCTAATCAGGATCTGCACTGTTCGCCATTCCATCTATGAAACACCCGTTATGCATTTAATACGCAGTATAGATAATTATCAAGCTACCGGAGTGTGCTATCGGATCAAGATTTACACTTGTCACAAAATCCATAAGCCCCATTTCTCCAGTGACAGTCACATATATGCGATAAGGTAGGTATTCACAGAAGACGCCTATATCATTTTACCGGGTAAATGTATTTCTTCCTCCAACTTATAATAGCAAACTTACCCAAGTGGAAAAAAATGTTGCAAAATGTGTAAAGTTACAATTGAAAGCATTTATATGTATCCCAATATCAGCGGGAATAGAGAAAAACCTGTATTGAAGTAAACATATGCATGTATGAGACACGCCATGTGATTTTGTATCTTCGGACATCTGCGTAATTTCATGAAATAGATTTGCAAAATTTACAATATTTTCCGAAGATGACCTCAAAAGTTGACAACATTTTCAGGGTACATGCGGATATTTGGATATTCTGCATGTAATCTGAAAATGTTGTCGACTTTTGACTTTATATATGAAAAATATTGTAAATTTTGTGAACGTATTTAATGAAATTACGCATATGTCTAAAGGTACAAAATCACATGGCGTGTCTCTATTATGTATAAATCTTCTCACATTTGATCTTCTCGATTTAATTGTAACCATCAAATTACGTGCATGTATGTTCCTGAATTATTGACAGGTCGATGGTCTAGTAACATAAGGTCGTAACTGCTATGCTAAAGCATAGCAGTTACGACCTTATGTTACTAGACCATCGAGGTTTCAACACCCATGAATAATATGTTCTTGCTACTGGAGAAATTGTGACCAGTGTAGATCCGGAGGAGCATGTGTATCTACACAGTCTGATCAGGATTGACACTGTTTGCCATTCCATGAATGAAACCCGACATGCTTCTAACCAACAATATAGATCAGTATCAGGTTACAGAAGTGTGATATTTTATCAGGAGCTACACTGGCCACAATACCCACACGCCCCATTTCTCCAGTAGCAAGAACATAGTATTCATGGGTGTTGAAACCTGTCAATAATTCAGGAACATACATGTACGTAATTTGATGGTTACAATTAAATCGAGAAGATCTAATGTGAGAAGATTTATTTTTGTTATTCAAAATTCAGTCACGTCAATTCAGTATTGACAACGCACTACTGAAACGTCTACCAAGTGTCGCTGTACTGAGACAAGGATTTCAAACAGTGGCACCTCTCTAAACCGGACACCCTGGGAGGTCCCCAGGGTGTCCGTTTTAGAGAGAATCCACTGTAAGCAGGTATAAGATTTTTGTCATTTGGAAATATGAACAGGCATTGTTCGAGAAACAATACAATGAAACCCATCACCTCGGGTAATTATTATAAATAATAAGTATTAATATTGTGTTCTGAATTATTTTTATTAACTTTTCACGTCATTGACAAAAATATATATACATCACAGCACAGAGTTTTCAGTTTCAGAAAATTAAAATACCTGTAGATCTACCTATAATAATGCAGAAAATCGTATACATATGTTTCAATTAACTGTGCCATTGTTGGCACCGTTAATTGAAACATATGCATTACTTATATGTGTAATGGGACTGGTATGAACATTTATACGGCCGACCAGCTACGTATAGCATAGCGCTAATGAATATATAAATATAGCATTGTAATATTTGAAACAAATGTCGGGTAACGGCCACATAAATAGAACAAACGACAATAAACCAGCTTTTACAGTCATGAAGTACATTGTGCGGATCACTTGGTTTCAGAACTGCGTGACGCCATTTTTATAGATGTGTAGATCTCTAGTACCTTTCTCATGGAAGACGTATGTCTATGAAACCGTGCAGTAAACGCGGCTGCCAGGCTACCCTTTATTGCATTCCGCATCGCATCGCCGTTTTTCGCCGATATTAATTTGAAAAATCCGTCTTTTTCTTTCGTAAATAACGTCGAAAATTGACAAATAATTCAGAGCTCATGCGGAATTCTATTAAATAGTGCAAATACGAAAATCAATATCGACGTAAAACGGCAATGCGATAAGCGGGGATAACTCCTGATCCCGGCTCATTTCATGTTGCTATTTGTCAAACAGCGCGTAGCTCAAAGACAAACAAATGGTGTGAGAATGTACTTAAATATATTCTGTGTATGTCTAAAGCTGTATTCATATGTATTATATACATGTGGTTGTGACTGGAGAAATGGGGCTTATGAGTTTTGCGAACAATGTAGATCCAGATCAGCCTGTGCATTCGGATCTGCACTGTTCGCCATTCCATCAAGGAAATACTAATCACGCTTGTAGCAAGGAATATAGATCGTTATCAGGCTACATAAGTGTGCTTGATCAGGAACTACACTGGTGTTTGATCAGGAACTACACTGGTGTTTGATCAGGAACTACACTGGTGTTTGATTCGGAAACTCAACTACTTTGATCAGGAACTACACTGGTGGCAAATCCCATAAGATATATTTCAGTCACAGCCACATACATCGCATTGTTTGGATATAATAATCCTCTACACTCGGTAACAATAGGCGATTGTGAAAATCTCAAATACATAATGTCAATAATACGAACATTCTTATACACGTCGTGTGCGCCAAAACGTAGACATGTTGGCAAGTAATGTTACATGTATTTTGTGTATTAAATATATTATATCAAATTTGGCATCATTTACGGAAATTGTGCTACTTTTATGATTTGTAACTTGACTGTCAGATGTAATGAGACTTGGAATGTAGGTTGCGGGCGCCATATTCACTGTTACACCACATAGTTTCCAAAATGGCGGAATCCGTTTTTTACTGACGCTGCTTTACTTTAGGCTACGGGTGGGGAATTTTATATATATTTATATCAGTGATGGTATATGTGTTTATACTATGTATATATCAATGCATCGAGGAAGAAGTAAGTGTATGTATAATTAATAATAAAAAGGCGAGCAACCATTAATTTCCTAAGTTTCAACTTGTCCTGATGAAATACTGTAAAGCTACTTTCATCTACAAGTGATGCGTGTTGTTTTTTACGCGTTCCAACATTCCCACGATCGGGATCTCCCGCCGTGTGCAAAACCCCATTTGGAACCCCTCTAATGTGAAGGAATGCGCTTGAAAGGGTGTCATGGGTTCCGGATGAGAAGCTCTTTTGTCCAGTAATGAAAGGTTTAGTTCATGTACCCAGCATTTGCGCAGTCAACGTGAAATACTGACTCATTATATGCGGCGGTTTCAATAGAATTTCGGGGACGAATTTCGTCGGTTTCAAATTGCACGCTACACCTTCAAAACCCGAGTCGTTAAAGTAGATTTTATAGAAATCATATGAGATGCGTCATGACAACACGAGGTTTGTTGTATTTGGCCCGTGTTCCTTCTTTCCATCTACTCCTTGAGGGTATCTATATACTACCGCCCGCGTTCATCTTGCCAATATGTGTTCAAGCAGCTTGATTGACTGAGCCTGAGCTGTAGCACAGCTCAGACAATCAAATTGCTTAATTATGAGTTATCACAGCTAATAGATGTTAAGAAACGTTGATAATCTGGACAGGACTAACGCTGGCTGTTGTGGACATACAATTTGAATATTGTTATTTTTAGAACTGTTTTGCATTCCACCAAATAAAAGCTGAACTATGTAGATCCTGAATAGTTTGCAGAGATGCATATTCTGATATGTGTGTACCTGATGGTGATGGTTGCTAACACATGTTGTCCCATGACACATATTTTGCAATACTTACCAAAACGTTCTAACATGTCACTTAAGACACATACAACCAATGATTCGTAGTCTGATGAATGTATACAGTTTTCTCGATATTCAGTATAAATCGTTGCATAAACGCTGTAACGTCTTGTACTATTCTAGACACATAGTGACACCTTTTCGCAGGAACAGTCACGTTTATGAATTGTAAATTCGCCTGAAAAGACTATGTGTGCGCCATTTTGCTCTCACAATAGCCGCTGTCTTTGAAGGACCGTTTTCTTTTCATATTCACAAAATCCAATTAAGCCACGAACAGTTCTTTACAATTTGGGAATTACAACGAAATATTTTTAGGGAAGATTTATCCACGTATATGAATGTTACCAGGTTTAGCATTAATGACTGTATACATGTACACCGAAAGCCGGTTTCATGTTACGCACGTGACCAGCGTATGAATTAGTAAAGGGCTTGGCCGTTTCAATGGCATCACCTATTAGCTACACTCTTCTTGCACTCCGCTGCACTCCGCGCCGGCGTAAAATGTTTCACGTCGAAATATGCGCCGGGTTCATGACGAATTCCCATTCAGCTACATGTAAAATACACTGCATAAACACATGTTCGTCTAGTAACCGGCGCAAGAAATTGCGCCGGTTACTAGACGAAAACTGTGTTTATGCGATAGCTATAAGTAGAGCTGAATAACATTTCGTGAGGCAGGAAACCGGTGCATTTTTCGACATGAAACATTTACGCAGGCGGGAGTGCCGTACCAGTGACACCATTACATCATTGCAGGCATTAGATTCCACATTGCATGCATGTTTTGATCATCAAACGTATAGATACAAATCCTATATACGTGTATCCAGTTAAGTATGAACGTGTTACTATAGGAATGAATGGCCTTTTTGTGGAATTTATCGGGGTATAAACTTGGAAAAGTCGCGGGAATACTGGACGAAGGCATGAGACAAACTCTGTCATTTTGTACCTAAGATGTCTGTATTTTCATGAAAATATATTTACAGAAACTGTGATATTTACTGTAAATTACGTCGAAATTAGACGGAATGTTCAGAGTAAATGTGGAATATGATCGCTTGTCTTGTATCATATGAGACACGCCATGCGATTTTATACCTATGAACATGTGCGATATTTCGTGAAAAATATTTACAAAATTTACGATATTTTCCGTAAACGAAATCTTCATAGCAAATGCGGGATACTATTCCGCATTTGGTATAAAATATTTGTCAACTTTCGACATCATATACATTAAGTATCACATTTTCCGAAACCATTGCAATGTGAATTCCCAAAGGTCCAAAATATTAAAATATTAAGAGAATTGAATATAGTTCCGTCAGAGAGACACATGTAGTTAACATGTCTTCTTCCAAAGAAATGCTTCGCGTGTGCGAAACATCTACGAATCCTTTGATTAACTCATTCAGTCTAAGGACACGGTATTTTTTGTTGAAATTTATTTTTAGTATTTATTTTTATTTCTCCATAAAGGTTTCTACTATTAACAGTCATTTGAACGGTCGTGTCATGATGAATTCAAATGAGTGGTAATAGAACAAAACAGAACAGAACATAGTCTTTATTTGAACAATTTCTCAGACCAGCTAGTGGTATATATACAACATATACTTTCAAAATGAAGTCAAGAAAATACATGTATAGGATTTGTTTGTCACAAATAGTTCATATCTCTAATGGGTTAAGATCATCATCCGAAAGAAAATATATGATATCAATTTATCGATCCAACCGCAAGAATGTGAGTCCGTAGTTCGTTTCCCTTTCGTGGAATTTATTAAACCATAGTACAGTTCGTGGAACACGTAAAATGTAAAACAAGCCGGGTTAAAGAAGGCGTCAGCTTATTTGCATAATTGGGCAATAACATATCATGTGGGTGTGTGGGAGTGGTACATGCAGGCCGATTGTTGCATTCTTCGTATTGTAATCATATAGTATATAATAAATCGGCAACCATGTGACAAAAATGGGGATTGTTGCATTTACCAGGGGTGGGAACAGTTCCAAATGCAAATCCTGAAGATTTTACACCCGTAGATGTCTATAAGTATGCTTACCATGTTGAAACATTTCGTATTCAAATCCTGATTTCAGGATATATCCTGAAAATTCACACCCCTGGTTTGCGAACAGTGTAACCAATAACAGCCTGCGCATTGGCGCAGGCTGTTATTGATCTGCTCTGTTCGCAATGCTGCCTACCAACTCACCATTAAATATGTATTGAGTAATGTGACCTACTGTGGGACTACACACGTGTATCAATTGATCAAGGCATACTCTGGCCACCAAACAGAATGAACCCGGTTTTGGCAATTCTCGCCCAATATACAGATAATTAAACGTTAATAAATTAATTATCACAGTTTCTGTAAATACTTTTCATGAAAAATCGCACGCGTATTCTTAGGTACAAAATCACATGGCTCGTCTCATACTAAGTGTCTCGGCTTCCGGCGAATTCCCACCGTATAATAATACGTCCGACCAACAACTAGGGGGCTGTTATCACACCAGCTGAGCGCAGTAATCTGGGATAATAACCAACCATTGTGATAGCTGCACGGTTATGTAACATATATTTGCACATTAGCCAGGAGCTAAGTGTGTGGAATTTTATTTATACAAGGTTCTGTTGTGCTAATTCGGTCTTGTGACACTTATACATACCCGAGAAAATCTAGGTGAAAGTACAGTGGACTTTCTCTAAACTGGACGCCCTGGGAGGTCCACAGGGTGTCCAGTTAATAGACTTTCCACTGACATTAGGAGGTTTATGAACACAGTCTATTATATGCGCACACGGCCATTTTGAAAACTGAAATGGAATCCAAATAAAATGCATGATAGCTCGGCTACCAGTTAGAAGATCAGTTACTATTGCACTGTGCACTCTGTGACGAAATCACTACCACACACTATAGTGTGGTAATATATAATCTTCCCTGTTCTTGATGGTATTAAATCAGGTTCCCTGTTCGTTGTGGCATTAGAAAATGTTATCTGAGAGAGGTGTATGTCCATTGCCATATCATTTATTTGGCCGTCATTTCTGATTTCAAAATGGTCGTGAGTGCCGTATTGTATGCTTACATACAATCCAATGTCGGTGTCAGTTGCTTGTGGAACGTCGGTGGACGGGTTTTGAACTTTCGACTTTCAAATTTATATTGGCACGAGTCAAGGGGATATTCTATTACCTGGTCGATACTGCACTTCAATTATGTAAATATAACCCGACTTTAAAACTTTCTACGCAGATTTATGGGGATAGTAAAACGAATTGGGTTGTCGGGTCAGACGGGAAGATAATATGTGGCTGTGACTGGAGAAAGTTGGCTTATGGCATTTGTGATCAGTGTAGCTCCTGATCAAGTATTATGTATGTAGCCTGGTAACGATCTATATTGCTTGTTAGAAACATGACGAATGTTTCATAGATGGACTGACGAACAGGGCAGACTCTTATTATTGTACGGATGCACATGCTGATCTGGATTTACACAGGTCGCAAGACTCGTATGCCCCTTTACTTCAATCACAGCCACATACATGTATATGACTAAGTGGACGACAGGCTAAAAGAATGCAAAACAAAAATGTAAAACCAGACCATCAGTCGTTCATCCTGATTACTTTATAATCACTTTCAAAGGCAATTATGAACCAGTGTATTCCCTGATCAGACTGTGCGGATGTGCATACTGATCCGGGACTACATCTGTCGTAACAATCTTTAAAATCCGTTTGTTAATCCGGGCCCATATTTAGATGCAAACTAGGACTATATCATATGTGACTGGAGAAATGTGGCGTATGGCCTTTATGACCAGTCCGACCACTGATCGACATTGATGCAGCTGGATACGGCTCTATACGGTGGTTGGTCAGGGCATGCTAGGTGTTTCATATAATGAATGGGGATCAGTGTATATCCTGATCAGACTGCGCGGATGCACCATTTCGCCAATCACAGCCACAAATATATTTGCTTGTAAATTGTATACAAAGTTCAATGAACGAACAGTTCCGATTGTGACAAATATTCCCCTCCACTGAATACAATGATGTTCTTGTACATGCAATAAAGAAACATTTACGAAGTACATGTTCTCTTTTACAAAAACTGAAAGAAATAAAGCATTAATTAATGTGTATACACGGTGTGTGAATGAAGTTGGTACACATTCTACCATCAAGGCATCACCCTATGCACAAAGTGAAATACGAATATTCGTGATTCTGCGGGGTGATTAACATATGCTTACAACAAAGACAAATGTTGTACTGGTTTACACATTCATACCCGATACTAGAAACAGGAATGTTCGTGTTTATATTAACAGGTTGCAGAATATTATGTTCTGTATAATTTCTACATAGTGCTGACAACATACAATGACAACTTCTATCCAAGTTTATATGCACACCTATATGTGTCTGTGACTGGAGAAATGGGACTTATGGGAATTGTGACCTGTGTAGTTCCTGATCAAATAGCACACTATTGTAGCCTGATAACAGACTATACGGATTGATAGAAACATTACGGGCGTTGCATTGATGGAATGGTGAACAGTGCATGTCCTGATCTGGATCTACAGTGTTCGCAAAACCAATAAGCCCAATTTCTCCAGTCACAGTCAGATACCAGAAACATGAATGTGTTTCTCAAGTATCCCTCTGCATAGGGTGCAAATAAAAGAAACATTGGCAAAGCGAACCACTAACATGGTGTACCCTATGCAACTCACTACTAGAACACGACTATTCGTGTTTCACGTATCGACACTGCATAGGGTGGATATGTCACCCAATCGGTAATCCGTAAAATTGTGATGACTATGATAGACCAAAACAAATAATCCTGACAACGGCCCTCGAGATAGCCGTCGGGGTATATTCATTCTGATAAAGGGTATGTATGTGTTTCCCGTTAGTATGGACAATAACGAGTAACCTTTATTGAACGAAATGAACAAAATAACAACGTCGTTTTCGTTGCAAAAAAAGATTCGTTTGGCGTAATTACACTGGCGTCATTTGGTAACGTCATGTCACGTCGCTTGACCAATACAACGTCAGCGAATGTTTTTTAATCCGGATTAACCGTGTGTCAATACATAATGTTGTTAACCCTTTGAACCCGAAAGGCCGCTATAGCGGTTTATGCAAACAGTGCAGATCCAGATGAGCCGGCTCGTAACGAGCCGTCTCATCAGGATCTGCACTTTTTGCAAGTAATTTTCATATTTCTTAGAACAAAAACACCCCTTTTTCATAAATGGACGAATCTTAAAATCATTTTGTGACCATTGGATTGGTCGGAACATTAGCATATCACAGTCCATTCCAGTTCCTTAGGGTTGAAAGGATTAAGCGACAATCCGTGGAAATGCAATAGTACCGGTACATGTGCATGTGTATACATGTATTTAAAGATCGCTTCATCAAGTTAAAGCTTCGAGAAAAAAACAATAAATGAACAGAGACGTTTTTTTTTTAAACATATACTATAGTTACAACAGTCATCTAAGGGGTCAGTGGAAGAAGGGGGCTAAGTCCGTATGGATGTAGCCCCCTTCTTCCGCTGATCCCTTTATTTCTTCTGCCTTTATACGGCGTAGAATACCGTCCGTGTGTAGATGATTGAAGACGTATTATATGCCCTCTCCATTCATAGCATTATGTTAGTATTGCTTTCAAAGTCAACCATCGAGAAACCATCCAATTTAAATCGGAGATATAGATACGATTCAAACTGTATGTCTGTGACAACGCAAGATATGAAACTTAGCGGTTGCAACGTCACCAGTGTACACGGATTTGTCAGGCATATCGTGGTATGCGCACACTGTGCATATAGATATGTGTTTGGTAGTTTATATCTTTATAATAACATTAGCCATACATCATGCATTCTTGTCTGTGATCTTTGAATAGAATCTCAGTTTTACCTTTTCTCGGGAACTGGATGTCACGTGATATAATTTGCAGAGTAAATGTGTGCTATGCCGTATATACAATGTGCCTGAATATACGTGTACGAATTATACTAAAACGTGTATCAAATGAATGAATGTTCGCAGGATTCAACATGTGACATGCGCCCAGTGATGCAGTGTTTCGCCAGGGCCCGAAAATTAATTGAGAATATTATATACCCGTCTTGTTCGCCATTCCATCAATGAAACACTCGTCATGCTTCGAACAAGATGAGATGTCGGGAATGGGAAGCATTCCCCTAACTCGAATAACGCAGGCGTTACAGACAGAAAATTCGGGTTATCATTCCCCGAGTGCGCCCATCTATTTGCGGCCGTGACTTGAGAAGGGGGCCGATGGGATTGTTGATACTCCAGATGTAACAGCACACCATTCATTGTAGCCGTATAACGATCTTTATTACTTGTTAGTATGGTGTACGAACGGGGTCAAAACTAAACTTACAGGTGCAGCTATAAAAATATAGGTGCAGTTGTAAAAAAAATACAGCTACACCTGTAAAAAATACAGCTGCGTCTGTAAAAATACAGTTTACTTTGACCCCGTTCAAAAAAAACGGATCAAAACTAAACTTACAGGTGCAGCTACCAAATATGCAGGTGGACCTGCATTTTTTTTACAGCTGCACCTGTACATGTATAGCTGCACCTGTAAAATGTACAGCTGCAGCTGTAACTGTATAGCTGCAGCTGTACATGTGCAGCTGTACATTTTACAGGTGCAGCTATAAATTTACAGGTGCAGCTGTAAACAATGCAGGTACACCTGTATATTTTATAGCTGCACATGTAAGTTTAATTTTGACCTCGTGCGTACACCATATGTTAGAAGCATAGCGGGCGTTTCATTGATGGAATGGCGAACTGTGCAGACCTACACTGGCCGCAAAGTGCATAAGCCCCATTTCTAATAATATTTATATAATCCTACTTCAGCAACTCAATTGCGAACATCGTAGGCCTTGATCACACTACGCGGATGCTGGTCGCAAAGGCCGAAAATAAAGAATAGTAGGTTAGTGCCGTGAATGTGAAAAAATATCTGGCAAGGCTTAGGAAGCGGGATGTAACGCATGACGACTTGTTACAGACAGAAAATTCGGGTTGGTTGGAGGTTGGATGAGGGAGGGTGTGGCTTCTGTATATTCCATTCGGAATGACAAACCAATGAGCACCTGAAGAAGGCGACAGTGTAGCACTAGTAACCACTATACGATATGGGCCGCTTGTTTTCATATCACACATCAGTAGCCGATTTCATTAAAATTGCAAAGTGTACTTATCTAGCAAAGGGAGGGAGCAATCATTTTATTTTTCCCGAAATGCATTATTTCATATAGAACTAACGACTGCATATTATTTGATGATTAAAAGTATGCATAATTATTATACTGAATTTATTACATTATCACAGTCATTTTGGCTGTGATAATGTAATAAATTCAGTATAATAAAAATTAATAAATTTATCCTAAAATTTCTCCCTCAAAGTATACTTTGCTAGAAAAGTATACTTTGCAATGTTGGTGAAATCGGCTACTGGTATTGGTCACATGTTCGCTTTAATGATGTTTCTGGAATTCATAGAGGAGGATGAATGCACTTATTTTCATCCACTAAGCTAAACTGAATCCACATCGCTCATCTATGCTTGGAGCGTGTATCAAATGAATGTGTCTCGGGCTCAAGTAGTCCCGCTAACTCGGGTCAATCTGAGAGGGTGAGACGCCGGGGTATTTCAATCACCTGTCCAACGTGCGGGTGTGGATGGAGGACATAATGATTATGAAACATTCTGAGCATGTTCTTGAAATTTCATATCGTGTATGGAAGGCATTTGAGTCACTTCCCAGCCCGTTAATTCTGTCTCGTAATCCCTTTGTCGTTTGTCACTGTCATTCAGACGATTCTTAGCTTTCATATAAGATGAAAAGCATCGAAATTTGTATTCTAAATTAAGCAATTTGAATGGCTGACGCTGCCAATCAAACTGCTTTATTTCGAGAATGAATGCCAAATATATGCTCGGAATATTTATGATCACTAGCCACATGTAGGTCTACGCTGGGCTGTCTTCGCTCTGAACCTTTTCCCGGCCAGGGGGCCGTTTCACTAAACTTCTTACGACTAAAATGTTCGTAAGTGCAAAATGATGATTGTCTGTAAATCTTGCATTAACATTATTTTCTTGTAAACAAGTATTAGATTTACATTTATTGAGCATAGGCTGCGTATGCAGCCTATGCTCAATAAATGTAAATCCATCAATTTAAATTTACAGACGATCCTAAATTTGCACTTACGAACATTTTAGTCGTAGGAAGTTTAGTGAAACGGGCCCCTGACGCATAGAGGTATCCATTGCCTTCGACACAGTTGGTTCTGAATCACCATTTACCACATGAAATCAAATAATCTACCGCAAAACCGAGTGAAGTTTGCATTGTTTTATTTCTTTTCTTACAAGCAAACAAAAGGCTTCAGTAAAGCCGTGAACAAAGCATTCTTTCTATACAATCAGTTCCCACTTACCTGCCTTTGACACGCTATGTACAGTGTAAACTGTGGACGAATGAACAAGTGTTTGTTTTAACAGTTGACAAGGCCCTGTCTTAAGTTAAGCTCAAATGCAAATAAGCGGATGTACAATCAAGAATTCGCGTTACACATTATACCTGTATATGTATGAGATCATACACAGATTGTCTTACCAATACACGTGAAGTGGGTATGGAGTTTGAGTACTGCTGTAAATGGACGTGGACGTTGTCAGTCATTGTGCCGAGATTACGACACCGTCGAATTCGTAATTAACGAAATTCAAAATGGCATCCATTATGGCCGCCAAAATGAACAAGTTGAGATCAAAACTCTAGTCCCTATAGACGATAATCGCCGAGTCCCTATTTTAAATTTATAGTTCATGCCAAGCAATCAGGAAATTAATGTATCAACTGTTTGCTAGTGTGACACGAATGTACCAATGTACATGTAGTACTGCATCAACGGTACTCCCATAGTTACCTTCATGTCGTACACAAGGTGTATGATCACATGGTTACAACAACAACAACAAGTACTGAAACTTCCAGAAGCCCTCCGATTCAAAGTACCTATGTGCCGAACTCGGACCACCCAATGCAGCTCATGAAGACGCGTTTGCTGTGCCATATTTCATCAAAATCCGTTGCATATTAAGGAAAATATCAAATAACACTTATTTTGGAGTGTGCGCGCTTTCAACAAGTTCAGCCAGTATTGTTGTTGTTGTAACCACGTGATCATGCACCTTGGTACATAAGCAAGTAGTTCTGTTAATCCAGGAGACAAACATTGGCTTTACCAATGTTCACTATCGATAATACAAATATAATTACAAAGGCATACTTCAGCATTATAATTAAAACTTATAGAGCAAACTTTCGTATTATAATTCAAACGTTCATCTTATAATGCAGACAAGTCTATGCTTGCACAGTTTTGTCTTATCACCTATGAAATCAAAAGAAATCACATTATTATCATATGTATTACGAAGTAAATCCCGTCGCTGGCAGCCTTGATAATGTTAAAAAAAAAATTGCCCTACAAATCCTTACAAATAAGGTGAACATAAGTCCTCAGTGACCTTGACATTGGGCGGTTGGAGGTCGTATGCAAGACAAAGCACAATCCCTTGACACACAGTGTGGCCAAATGTTATCAAAATCGGTGAACCAGTTCTTATGTTATCGAAAAAAGGTGTTACTATTTAACGTACGTACATGGACTAACGCTATATCCCCTCTTGCCTATCGGCGAGGGGGTAAAAAGAAATCCTTACATGTTATGTATATATGTTTTGGTAGGTAGATCAATTCGGGCCACAGTTCGTGCATTTAAATGTTTACACTATCATGCGCGTACTTAAGGTACAGCAAGATGTCAATTGACATGTATTATCAATTATCGCGACAAATGGCGTGTAGTATTTTTATTTCGCATGTGTTTGTGTTTATATCTGATTGCATGTCACCTGGGGGCTCCGACTAATGCAAACCAGGATACTCTCCCCTGGGTAAGATTCGCCGATATCGAATGTACAGTGTATGCGTTATTCACATATATGGCACGTCCAGACAAAACCGGGCTTTTTAAAAAAAGACAAGTGTTGTAATTCATCTTATCTACAATGCAGCGATCCTAAATGTTCGTTATAAACGTCGGTAATGCTTCTATATACCACTGGCGAACAGTGTAGGTCCAGATCTGATCTGGAGCTACACTGGTCGCAAAGTAACTAAACCGTTGCACATTCTTATCTGGAGCTACACTGATCGCAAAGTACTAAACCGGTTGTTGTCATAATGGGTTGTATGTGTGTAGTTACTAACTATGAATGTAGAATGCGGCGCAATAAAATATTTTCAATCAATAAATAAATTTGTAGTGTGTTCGGTTATGAACAATTTGACAAACAAACGATAAGATAGTTGACAGAATGTATGAAAACGTACAACTTGGCAATTGCTGTTGACAATCAGCGTGTATCCAATCAACTTGTGTCCATGTACTCGGATCAGGGCCAACTGTGTTCGATATATTACAAACAAAATATGTAGTCACTGGCAGCATAAAAAAACTCACGATTTAAACAGATGTACAATCGGTCTGGACATATGCTCGTTGAAAGTGACAGGAGTGTGCCATTTCGCATGTACTGGCTGACTCAGTGAATGGCGATAAAGCGGCGAGGTCTCTCCCTATGTTGATCAAACATTGCACAGTGCTATGGAATCCAAGTATCTCACGGCTGATCATGAAACACATACAATGTAATTGCGTGTAGAAATGCTGATATACAATACAGGTCGATACAAGCCAAGCGGGTTTGCCTATTTAGCGTTGTACACCAAACATGATACATGTATACATTACATATAACCATCCCATACATCGACAGGTGTCTGTGAAAACGGACGTAATGGTATTTCCAAATGCAGATATTCGTTCCTTTGCAGAGTCACTCAGTTTGTTTGTTTATTGGTGTTTAACGGCCTGTCAACAGCTAATGTCATTAAAGGCCGGCTAACGGGTTCGATCCCGTATATAACATGTTGCATTGGGGGGATCCCAAAACCTGACCTGATGCCAGGTCCATACCACACCAGTCACTTTGCCCCTTCCCCTAAAATAGGATAATCAGATTCAACTGTCACATACAAGAATGTCAACGACGTACGTGAGGACCAAACCCGATATCCAGTCGGGATTCCGGCAAGAATCGTACCTATCGCATGCACCTGCCACCCACCACTCAGTTTGATTAGGGTCAATTTACTGATAGAAGCTAGCCGCCTGCTGTGACCGAATGGCGAACAGCGTAGGCCCAGATCAGACTGCGCGGATGCGCAGCCTGATCTGGGCCTGCACTGGTCGCATATTTCGTAACCCCTCTTTTTCAGAGCGAATAAATTTGTCCCCGTATCTTGGGATTGAATATAGATGTATGCAAACATGTACATTATATCCCATACCAAGATATACATCTTCTATCAAAGCTTGTATTTATTTCAATTTTCAATAGATGCAGTAGATCAATTCATATTCATATTGACATTGGCACAAACAATGGGATGCTTGTAAATATTAGACACGGCGGATGTGTCACAGACACCAAAGTTTGAAACATTAATACGAGAAAATACAATAAATGAAAATGAATACACTTGTATGACGTTGTCGTTTGAAAGACCTCGGTAATTTTCTTCCTTGCACGTTTGTCTCGCGCATTGGTTGGTTCGAGTGTCCCCTGCATTTTGATTGGCTGATTCAGAAGTGCAAGGAAGTAAATTTCTGAAATTATTCAAATGACATTAGCACTGAGAAGTATGTTTGAAATTATTTTAATCAGTAAAACGACTGAAATAATTTACTAATTCACAGGACATATATCTCAGTAATAAGTTTTATAAATATCACAAACATCATTCAATATATCTACACGTTGCCCTTATAAGTACGCTCTTGAATGTATATAATATCTTCATATTTCTATATTAAAGCATGCACATTGATAGTTGTCATGGAGACGATTCTAAAGAACTATCAACGTGCATGCTTCTCGTTTGTCTACTCAGAAATGGTCGCCTAGATCAATGTCGACAGGTACATTATCTGAACGCATAACAAGCAAATAAATGCCACAGGCTGACTAACTACATAGTGACCCAGTACAGATAACATGCATACAATACAGAAAACAATTTGTCAACGTCAAGATCGAAATCTTCAACACAAGCCGCATGAAGTCCCTCTCCGCTCCAGATAAAACACCTCCACAACTACTTATCCAGATCCCAACGCCGGAAACAGCCGACAATCACACGAAGAATAACGAACGGAAAGCTGGATGAGTGTGGATCTAGTCATGATTTTATGTTTACATGGACGAGACCAATACCCATCCAACTTTCGGTCTAAATCGCCCAGAATCCCATCCATTTCCCTACGAAACACCACGTGCTCCTCCGATGCTGTCAATTTCCAATAGAAGGATCCGATTTCGCGAGTGATTCCACTTCCGGCGAAGCGCACTGACCGCGCTGAACGACACACCTGAGCGCAATTAAATAGGCCGCACCTGAGGTACGTCCTTATATCGCATTCCCGCCATTTCACTCGTCAATGTTTGATTGTTTGTTTAGCGATTACCCTATCTGTGCAATTTTATGATATTTGCGAGCGATCGATGCAAGGGAAACCCGAAATCAAGATAATTATACGCCCCGAGCAGACGATGGAATTCTAAATGCCTTTATCTCCATCGCCACAGGTTAAATATTTGAAATAACACGTTTGTCGTCTGCTATTTCTTTCTTATTTCTCCGTTTAAGCACGTAATGGCGGCAGATTGTGACCATCTGTCATGAAACTACTGCCAAAATGTGCCCAGATTCAAAAGCGTAAATTGTCGTCTGTCGTTGTTTTTATTTGTCTTCCTTCTAACTAAATACATGTCTTGACAACACTTTAGAATCATTTCCAAAGCGTTGTCAAAACATGTGTTCGATAAGAAAATTGGAAATTAAAAAATAAACAGCAGACGACACAATGTAATTCAGCAGTGCACGGGTTAACCATATCCACAACAATTCGGACCGAGCCTGTATTCGGACGGATTGTTTGTGTATTTGATTAACAGAGGAATGAGAAAGAACATGTATTCAAATGTCGTCTGTCATAAACATATGAAGTCAACTGCCGTGTTGTATATTTCCTATACATTAATTTTGTCAGTTCATGTTCAGTAGCCACACGCCGATACAGCGCAGCGATACTAACGTTTTTACTACATATATGTCAAATAGGCCCGTCACGTGTGACACAATTGTCTTTCAAACACGACAACGAGTATTTATTTATGTATGTTAGCATTATCAAACAATACACGGCATTCCTTCGGACAAAAGAACAATATACTGAAAAGTGCGCATGTAAATAACAATTGAATACATTTCTAAATCCGTTTGGGTCCGTTCCAAAAATGTGAACTATCTCGAACCTTATAGAAACATATAAGTAAACATATACCGCGTTGCTCGTCCACCTGTTTTAAACGCGACTGTAACTAAATCCAAATAGTCACTGTTCATCCTAGAAACGTCACGTTCGTCGACGGTTATTTAAAAGTTTTCAGAAAAACATTTGTCGACTGCGTCGGTGCCGCGTGGAGAGCCGCCGCCTTGCGAGTCCCGCGCCGTAAACATCTACAGTGAGAAGTCGGTATGTATGTGTCGCTAGTTCGCGTCTATTCACTTCACGGCTCGCGACCACGGATAATGGCTATTCAAATACATCGAACTTGAACAGTAAACGGGTATTCGGACACAACCCGATTACGCATGCGCGGTGCAATAAATCTTCAAGGATCGTCTGCGGTGTTTTATCGAGTTTTGGAAACCTGTTGAGTATTATCGCATCTATAACTTTAACGGACACTCAACTGAGATTTAAAAATTCACGGGTTTCGTATTTGAGTGTTTGAAAAACGTGAGTGTAATCGCAAAAGGAAGAAATTGAGCTCTACATGCCAACATGTGCAACATCACTACATCAACTACATGAGACTAACTGCATGTATGACCTGCTACGCACAATAGAGACACGCTATAAATACGCCCCTGCCAAAACGACTACCCCGTATCAAACGACACCATATGCTTAGGGAAAAACATTCAATGGGCGACCTAGTCCTATTCTGAAAACTACCATTGAATACGACACATTGATCCTGAAGTCCAAATTACGTTGATTTACGGCAACGTCGTACATCTCAAGTACGTACGAGGGTTGAGCGCAAAGTAAGGAGACCGTGTTTTTAATTAAAAAAGTAGACATCATTCTTTTGTAAATTTGCAGTTTAAAACCTTCTTGGTTACCCTCGTACACGTGTGCTGCCATGAAGCGGTTTGTTGGGTTTGCGAACAGTGTAGTCCCTGTTCAGACTGCGCGGGATGCGCAGTCTGAACTGGCACTACACTGTTCGCTGTTGCGTTAGAGAAAAACCGTGATACGTGTACTGCTATTGCCGTATTCATGGAGTACACGAGGTTGCTGGTTGATCAGGTACTACACTATCCTAAGCCTTAGTGAGCCCCATATCGTTGAGGTGGTTTAATTCAGCTGAACGGACGGCGTGTCTTCGTACAAGTATACATGTCCGCCACAACTGTAATTCTGCAAACGATGACTTTTGCCAACATTTGACGTTTGTTATGTACATTTCACGTTCGCCGCCACCCCCCCCCCACCCCGCCACCACCTACCCCACCCCAACATCATTTGTGTCAAATATATGCCACTCGCGAGAAAGAAGAGTATATCTTACAAGCAATGCGCCTGTGCTACAAAGTGCATAATGTTGCATTTAAACTCTTCCTGTATATAAAATGTACACGTGTATATGTCACCGTTTTATATGTGTGAATGTTATGGCCCTGCGAATTCAGAGATATCAAGATATTTTAAATGCGGGGTTTTCTCATATCTGATCTCCTGAATTACTTACAGTTTTTTCTCAAAACGTGTTAAGCGTCGGTAACATGCTTTAGTGTTTTAACCAATTCAACCCTATTTGCCATAACATCAACATTTGCAAACACTGTAGATCCTGATGAGACGGCTCGTAACGAGCCGTCTCATCAGGATATACAGTGATTGCCATTGGTTTTAAGACTTGTAGAAAACATATTACAAAATTAACAAGGAACAGATCATGTTATATATGTAGGGGTAAAGGGTTAATCTTCAGTCGCCGCGACTACCTGTTCGGGTAATGTTTCGTGGGTGTGTTCCGGGCTATTCAGGTAAATGACAAAATCTCGAATATTTGAACAATCACCGCCGTTGTGTGCCTAGGTTTCACGTATGGCAAACCGGTATGGAGGACTCGGTGATTATAAAGCGACGTATCGGGTTCAAATTGAGGGTAATATGGGGAATTTAGATGCGCCATAAAGTGTTCGCTTACCACTAAAACCACGTATTACCATAATTGGCATGCGCACTCTAACCAGCGCACACATTGAAGATGGTATTAACTAGGTCAACGTGTTTGGGAAGTGCGTTTTAAAAGCTGAGAGGGACACGTATGTCTAATAATGACTGTGTGTATAAAAATGGTTCCTTGTGTCTTATTTGTATTTACATGCATGTGCGTTTCACGTACATATTCAGTGCGATCATTCTAGTATTTTGTCCATTTTAAGAAATATTGAAACCTGTTAAAAACACGTCTTAACAAGTTCAACCCTACAGAAAATAAACCCCGACATTTGCAAGTACTGTAGATCCAGATGAGCCGGCTTGAAACGAGCCGCCTCATCAAGATATACAGTATTGTCCGTATATTTTTATTAGATATTTAAAACATATACCTTATATAATAAATGAACTAGTCAACAAATTAACATTGAATGTGCGATGACAGTTATTTAGGGGTGACATGGTTAATAAAACCTGTGTAGTTTTTGCTGCGTCAAGGAAAATGATATTGTGCACGTTGTGGTGCCGCCATACAGAAGATCTCAAGTTCAAACCCAGGTAGGGGTGGGGAAGGGGACGGATACAATGGTCCGCTATTCCAGTAGCCCATTTCATCAACATTGCAAAGTATACTTTACTAGCAAAGTATACTTTGAGGGAGAAATCATTTATTTTTCCTGAAATGCATTATTTCATATAGAACTAACAAATGCATATATTTCATGATTAAAAGTATGCAGAATTATTATACTGAATTTATTACATTATCACAGCCATTAAATGGCTGTGATAATGTAATAAATTCAGTATAATAAAAATGAATAAATTTATCATAAAATTGAAAATTTCTCCCTCAAAGTATACTTTGCTACTAAAGTATACTTTGCAATGTTGGTGAAATAGGCTACAGATAGGACGGATGGGGAAGGGGAAGGGGTGGGGAAGGGGACGGATACAATGGTCCGCTATTCCAGATAGTATCGACCAGGACTTTCAAAGAAGTACGGAACGAAGCACATGTATTGCCATTATGATTGGCGGATAACTTATATGCACAGAAACGTTGAAATGTCCCAATTTCGAAAACAAACCCGAAAGTTCTGTCCGTAACGCAGTGTAAGTCGCCCTGCGCTACGGACAGAAGATTCGGGTTATGCGACATTATATTAAACTGTCCACAATTATTACGAATACTGAAGACCCGTTTTCTCAACCGGTAACCTATAGTTAATACAAGAACATACAAATTCAGCGCCAAAGTGCTATAAGTATTCAAAAGGTGCGTAGCTTAATCCAAACGTGTCTGTGCACGTACTGTAACATGTACCGTGTAGTGCAAAAAATCCTGATTCGTTGGACGAAAATTATGCAAAACGTATTATCCGGCTAAATCCAGATTTTGAATGTAAAACTAAGCAATGCCAAACTAAGCAATCTGGCATTTACAAACATCAAATACCATTCAAAGTTTTCATAGGTAGAACTTTTTCCAAGCTCTGTAACAATGAATGTTCTTATAATATGATATAGTGTGACAAATATGGCATGATTGGTTGAGTGAAAGATAAAACATCCACTGTGTGTGTTTAGAGTTTAACTTTGTTTTCGGGATACAAGAAGGTTGTTTTCACCCCATACCGCGAACTACATTTTAATAAGCGAAATGAATGCCTATCTAAAGCACTTCTTTTATACTCTCCTATAGTGAACATTTATAAAGGTTTATATAAAGGTGTTTTCATATGAAGCGTTGCCAACAGGAAATGCGACGTGTGCTCTTTGCGACCAGTGTAGACCCAGATCTGATCAGGGTCTGCACGGCTCGCCATTCAGTTAGCGACATACCCGCCATGCTTTCATCAAAACTGTAGTTCCATATTGAGCTGCAACGGCGAGCAGACCAGGTGCTAAACTGGTGACAAATGCCATCGGCCTATGTCTCCAGTCACAGCCATGTATAAGTCCAATACGTTCAGGAAAGAATACATCTATACACACACACACACACCCAACACCTCTAAGGCCTATACACGTGTGCCGACTACAGTTAGTACTATACAACTATGTACACAAACTCATAGTAGTTGCTCATTAGAGCAGTATAGTGATTAGATGTGCATATCTGTGTTAGTCTATGCTGTAGTATATATATTCTATTGTATCACTTTTCCCACACAATTGCTGTTTATGTATATCAACGATTCTATGAATACATTCAACCAGAATGATGTATATCCCAGCGTATGAGAGTTATTGATGTGCAACTTTTGTCCTATTCTGCTGAATGAAATGCGATATAATGTATTGCATGAAATGTAATAATAGTGTATTAAAACTCACTATACATGTTGTGTAATAAATATGCAATCTAGACCGCTGATAGAAACGCATCAAAATATGTGTAACAGAGCGAGTAATATGTGCACTGGCCCGGGACCCGAACCGGCGACCCCTATGATTCGATATGGTAGTTATTAAAGCATCATCCATGCAAGTTGCAAAACACGGTGATACCGCAAACCGCAAGGGAGGTCATTATGGAAACAGGTCATTATGGTTTATCATACGGGCGCATTGGAGGCACCACGGCGGTTTCCAGAGCCAATTTGCTGGGTTTACCATGTGCTCGCTCTTATATTCATGATTGAATATATGTGTGGATGTCGCTGGAGAAGGGAGCTTATAGGTTTTGCGACCAGTGTAGATCCTGATCAGACTGTGCATCCGCACAGTCTGATCAGGATCTGCACTGTTCGCCATTCCATCAATGAAGCACCCGTCATGCTTCTATACAGCATGCGATATAGATCGTTATCATGCTACATGAGTGTGCTATTTCATCTGGAACTACACTGGTCACAAATCACATGTAAGCCCCGTTTCTCCAGTCACAGTCACACTTAATCCTACATCAATGAAAGCAAACGCATTCAGTCCAACCAGCATGTTGATACAAGAAACTGCGAGTTAATAGTCTTCGTACATTAATAGGTATATAAAAAGATATTAATATATTATAAGGTAAACGTATACGTCGTCAAGGTAACGTCTGTGTATCAATAAGTGTGTGGTGATAGCCGTTTTGACAGCATATACTAGACAAATATGCTAATACATGTATATATTACATTCAACTCAGCGGTTTACCGCGATTCCTTGAAGGAAATATTTCGTCCTAGACGTTCGCGAGACGTAATTGACGTCACGTTTTGATGTCATTTTCGGCGAAGAAACGATAATACGCTAACGTCAAAATCAATTAACACAAAGTTACAAGCTGGTCTAAAAGTAAGTTTCACATGTTTGAAGAGCATGTAATATACGATTTATTCCACTTCCATTTTGAAATATCGGATTTAGTTCCCTTGACATTGGTAAATCCGACAAAGAAACTCCTGACAGTGACGTCGAAAGTTGACGAAAGTTTCATTGCAGATGCGCAATTCTATTCCACATTTGCTTTCGACTTCATTTACGAAAATATCGCAGTTTTTGGTACATTTCATGAACAATCACACATGCTCTTAGTAATCACATGGCGTGTCTCGTATGCATAAATTGTCATTGATGGCTTTAATTTAGGTCCGTGGACATTTAAATGTGCAAGTAGTCAACCAGAGACATAAGTCATGGTTAAAGTCATTTACAAGCACTCGAATATGAACTAAAGGTATTGGAGATTACGATCTGACCGACAAAGCCATCAACTGCCACCCCGTTCCGGCCCCTGGCATTGACTAGGTGGAGGGCGGGGCCGACAACAATGGCGCCCAAGGGGTGAATAGGCAGGGAACAAACGGCCCATTCAAACCGACGCTTACTTGATCTAGCGTCCGTAGAGGTGCACACGTTCGGTGCACATTTAACCTTTACAATGATGAAGTAGATTTTGTCGTCTGCTGCTTATGTTTTATTACGATTTCTCACAAAACAACATGGTTTGACAGCGCTTTAGAATCATTTCCATAGGAAATGATTCTAAAGTGCTGTCAAGCCATGTTTTATTGAGAATTAAAACAAAATATGGCAACAACAGCAGACGATAATTTTAGTTTCCCGCATTTTCAAACATCCATTGAAGAAGATATACCAGTTGGCATAGACAAGTGGACGATTTAGCTGACTTTCTATGTAATTATATGATATCTATAAAAATCTTTCCGCTTGGTCAACCACAAAAACCGAAGGTTATCAGCAGCACACGATAACAATCTGTGTGTTTGTCAGTGTGAAAGACCGTTTAAAATGCCCAGACGAAGGCATTGTCATCCATTAAGACTCCATTGCTATGATTGCAATAATATAGAGGATGTGTGTGGAACTTTTAACCCTTAGAACGCCGGAAACGTAAATTGTCGTTTGATGTCGATTTATGTTTTGTCTTTTTTTCTCAATAAAAACACGGTTTGACAACACTTTATAATCATTTTCATTGGAAATGATTCTAAATTATTGCCAAAACATGGTTTTGATGAGAAAAAATGTAAAATAAAAATAAACAGCAGACGACAAATTTTAATTCGGCATTGTAAGGGTTAATGGTTGTTGAATGTGAATGGAAAGAGGATATCGTGGTTTCCGGCATGCAAATGTCAAATTAGAACACGACTTTTGTAACCCCTTATAACTCCTGATGGTAAAGGTAAAGTTTCAACCCGTGTGAGCAGAGATCAGTAGCCGATTTCACCAAAATTGCTAAACATACTTATCTAGCAAAGTGTACTTTGAGGGAGTAATCATTTATTGTTCCCGAAATGGAGTATTGCATATAGAACTAACGACTGCATATATATGTATTTGATGATTAAAAGTATGCAGAATTATTATACTGAATGTATTACATTATCACAGCCAAAATGGCTGTGATAATGTAATAAATTCAGTATAATAAAAATTAATAAATGTATCCTTAAATTGAAAATGTCTCCCTCAAAGTGTACTTAGCAAGATAAGAAGTATATTGTGCAATTTATTTGTGAAATCGGCTACTGAAATTATAATTTCCATTATTGTCCAGCGTTAGTTGGCTCTTACATGCGATCAAAATTATACTCTGAAAAAATAATTTGATATTAAAAATCATACAGCAACCTTAGTTTCTATCAGGCTGCACAGATGTGCGGGACGTATACGTGTGTATGACAGTCACACTGTTCGCCATTCGGTCAGTAGCCGATTTCATCAACATTGCAAAGTATACTTATCTAGCAAAGTATACTTTCAGGGAGAAATTTTCAATTTTAGGATAATTTTTTATTATTATTATTATTATTATTATTATTATACTGAATTTATTACATTATCACAGCCAAAATGGCTGTGATAATGTAATACATTCAGTATAATAATTCTGCATACTTTTAATCATCAAATATATGCAGTGGTTAGTTCTATATGAAATAATGCATTTTGGGAAAAATAAATGATTACTCCCTCAAAGTATACTTTGCTAGATAAGTATACTTTGCAATGTTGATGAAATCGGCTACAGGTAAAACACCGTTATGATTGAAACAGACACAGTGTGGCTCTTTATGACACATATATAGAGGATCTTCCATGAGTGGTGATGTAATATAACATTTATTGAAAGAATTTACTGCCGTCATAAAAAGTGAGGCTATGACGCCAAGTGTATTGTGATGTTTAGACAGTGTGTTACTACATTTCAATTGCCCATTGTATGTAATGAACGCAAATATATGCCGGTGGTCCGTCCGTTCTATGTCTACGGAGCCCGGCAGGGGACATTGCTTTTTTTTCTTAATTCGTTCCAACAAAATAACAATTCGTTCCCTCAATTTAACAATTCGTTACCTCAATTTAAAAATTCGTTCCCACGAAATAACAATTCGTTGTTAATTCGTGGGAACGAATTGTTAATTCGTGGGAACGAATTGCTAATTCGAGGAAACGAATTGTCATTTCGTGGGAACGAATTGTTAATACGAGGGAACGAATTGTTAATTCGAGGGAACCAATTGTTAAATTGAGGGAACGAATTTATATTTCGTGGGAACGAATTAATTTTTAAAAAATCCATGTCCCCTGCTGGGCTCCGTACACTTCAATGGCAATGAACGTAAATATATTCCGGTGGTCCGTCCGTTCTATGTCAATGAAAGGTCGGCGAGGTTGTAACCACTGGCTGCAGGGGTACTTTCACCATCAACAACTGCTTCACACATGGCTAACAACTACCCCAAGTTCGCAATTACAAATTCAATTTGCAATTTCGCTGCATGGCTGAATAGAAAGTGTAAACTATCGCCCAGAGCGCCGCTAGATCGCTCCATGAATGGGTGGCAAGGCGTAAACTATTGCCAAAATACCCCTGTGTGATCGAACACAACCGACAGCATACAATTTGTGGATAATTGGTCAACATTTTCCCCTCGGTCGCACCATCATATGCGCATGCGTGTGAATAATACTTGTTATTATATATTCTCAAATGCAATTAACTCGAAGTTTCTGTCTGTAACGCAGGACGACGTACGGAGGCCGGACCAAGTTTAAACAACGTTCGATTCCGTCAGATTCCGTTAGACTACATAAGTAATGCTGCATCATTACAAGACAAGGAAGAAACCGCAGTTGTATTGATGAAAAATAAGATTGACCCGAGACCTGATGGGCGCCGCCATTACTACAGACAAAACAATAGACCACGTGAGCCCATACCCTGAGACTGTGCAGTGCGCAGTCTGCTATGAGCCTACGTTGATTGTAAGGTCCATTTACTATCAGAAGGAATATATACTGACCAAATACTCTACCCTACTACTACTGAGCCCCGCAGGGGACATGGATATTTTTTATTAATTTGTTCCCACGAAATAACAATTCGTTCCCTCAATTTAACAATTCGTTTCCACGAAATAACAATTCGTTCCCTCGAATTAACAATTCGTTCCCACGTTATAACAATTCGTTCCAACGAAATAACAATTCGTTCCCACGGGAACGAATTGTTATTTCGTGGGAAAGAATTGTTAAATTGAGGGAACGAATTGTTAATTCGTGGGAACGAATTGTTAATTCGTGGGAACGAATTGTTATTTCGTGGGAACGAATTAATAAAAATGAGTTGTATACGTCCCCTGCGGGGCTCCGTACACTACAGCCTAGAATCATAACATAATAGGATATGCCATAATTGGAACTACTAGAGGAAGACTACACCCTCACTGGTCGATGTTCATGGTGACAAGACAAGTACAATTGATGATCCAAATATCACATGTCACGTGAAAATAGTAAATATACATGTATATTATAATGTAGGCATAAGGGAGGCGTCCACGTGTAATATAGCAAATGTACATAGCCAACTCCCTTTAAAAGTATGACCATGAAGAGTCAGTTTCAACAGTAGTATATTGTGTGTCTTCATTTGCATGTGGGTGTGTTGCAGTTTGTGCATACTAGTATATAGGGCAACAAACATGGCTCAAATAACTTCTCTTTTTTTTTACTAATATAATGTGCATACATGTAGCAGGGATGTAGCTTAATGATGTTGTGTAAATCCAGGTCTGTACATTGTACGTTTTCTGACACAACACTTGTACTTAATGAAAGGTAGCAATATTATAGGTTTGAGGGTTATATCAGCGTTTTCTTTAACATTTGACCTTGCATTGTCGTCCACACATTTGTGAGATGACGGGGTTAGTGGAAGAAAGGGGGCTAAGTTCATGGACTTAGCCCCCTTCTTCCACTGGCCCCTTTAAGTTTGCAATCTATAACAGCTGATGGATTCGCGTGTTATGAAATGTGGTCGACCGGTATGCTGATAATTATGTGTCCATGACTTGCGAAATGGCGCTTATGGGTTTTGCGACCGGTGTAGATCCAGATCAGCCTGTGCATCCGCACAGTCTGATCTGGATCTACACCGGTCGCCATTCCACCAATAAAACACCCGTCCATGCTTCTAACAAGCAATATACATCGTCATCAGGCTACAGGTGTGTGTTATCTCACCAGGAGTTACACTGGTCACAAATCCCCCCAAAAAAACAACATTTCTCCAGTCACAGCCACATATATGCATGTATACTTTTCCAAACCGGCTTCATATTTCGCTATACATGTACGTGCACCACACGTTGTCAATGCCATCTTCAAGGGGACCGTTTTCATGAAAGCAGCTCTTATTTAATCCGAGCATGTCATCTTCATATCCCGCTGCACAAAGTCTAAATATAACGTTCCACTTGAAAAACCTGCTGAATAGGCCGGATACCCAGCTCCAGCTATACTAACATTTTAAACGAGAGGCCATCGAAGGGGTATCAGTAACCGAATACCATTCATATACAGTAAAACCTCTAAAGGTAAGCAAATACAATTTCAGGGACTTACTTTTGAAAGGTTTTTGTAGTTATAATATAACGTGTGTCCTGCATGTTTACGTGACACACACGCGCACACATACACGTCATGAGTTTCAGTTGGAAACCTCTCTAAACCGGACACACTGGGGACCTCCCAGGGTGTCCAGTTTTTAGAGGTTCCACTGTATATGTTCACACAACGGCATTGCTTGCCAAAAACTCAATTGCCTTAGACTGGGTACGAAAAAAACATATTCTGATAATTCGCTTTTGCTTGTAAGTTTCGGCCCGTTCAACTATGTCGTATTTATCGCTCGAAATGTTCTAAATAAACACTGTCACAGTGTAACCTCTCTAAACTGGACGCCATGCAACACATGTGAACTTACTTAGATGGGCTTCTTGGTCAGATGATAATATAGGAATGAATGGCATTTTTGTGGAATTAATCGGGGTATAAACTTGGAAAAGTCGCGGGAATACTGGACGAAGGCCGGAAGGCCTCGTCCAGTATTCCCGCGACTTTTCCAAGTTTATATCCCCGATAAAGTCCACAAAAAGGCCATTCATTCCTTATAATTCCAGCATTTGAAATAAATTCATCAAGAAAATGTGTTTATTTTCCGTTTTCTTAAGAATTATTTTAACTGCGCCTCACGGTTACGGAAAGTAGTTCGGCGTGGGAGTTTACTGGGATATACATTTTGGACATAGACTTGCTACGGGCCAATCAAATGTTAGGGAATTGTGTAAATATTTTTGTGCTGGAATTATTGTCTGTTCACGAACGATGGCTCAGAATGGACATCTGTCTGATTTACAGTGGAACATCTCTAAACCGGACACCATGGGGATTCCCCAGGGTGTCCGGTTTAGAGAGGTTCCACTGTATTTGCTAATAATCTCATAAAGTGTAGCCGTAGATCATCGGTGCGACGGGCGTGCTTAAGACATGTATTTGTCACATGGAGAAATGTCGCGCAGGGCAAGAAACTATTGGCGCGCACAATTTAAAAAAGCGGGAACATAAATTAAAAGCACAGCCTGTTGAAAAATAGTGTCGAGTGGGATATTGTATTCAACATGATACGGGTAGGAATTGTTGTATTACAACATTCCGTAACAAGATACATGTGCGTGTACTTGTATATAGCCCAGCAGCGTGTGAGACAAACTGTGTTAGTATATTTGAAAATTTCCGAATGTCCGAATACCAGCGTTAACTTCGAAACTGACGTCGAAGGTTGAAACAATTTCAATGCACGTTCACGCTGAAATTTTCGTCAACTTGCGACGTCATAATTATACGGAAAGTATTTGTTGTTTTTTCCTTAATAACTGTCGTTTAAATAATACTATAGTGAAGTATATCCGGGTCTATATGAGACACGTGATGTGATTTTGTACCTAACAACATGTGTGATATCTCATGAAAATTATTCACAATATTTTCGATATTTTCCGTGAATAACGTTATTTACAGAATCTATCACAGTTTCTGTACATATATGTCATGAAAAATCGCACATGTACAAAATCACATGGCGTGTCTCATATAGGCAGTTCATCACACTTTCTATATTTGGGCATCAACGGCTTATGGTAGTAACGGGTCACTGGTTAAATAAAGTTAAATGGTGGACTGCTGCGAATTGTACGAATAGCTGAGAATTTTAGGTATAATCAATCTTACAGCTATTTAAACTGTGAAAACACACTAGTTGACGTGCGTAACCAGCATACACCCAACTTGGAATACAAATCCGCGCACTCAAATAATGATCTGCATCGTTTTTTGTCCAAAAAGTAGCAAACTAATGTCTAAAATAGCATTATAATACATGTAATATTCCCGATGGATGCGCATGCGCAATACTAAGTATGGTTTACTCATGACAGTGCCCAGCTAAATGCTCTGTTTGGTGAGTCCCCACGCCGACCCGGGTTTGTGACCCGCATCCTATAGCCCCTTTATTTGACATTTCCCCCGACACACAAACAATTGGAGACGGGATCTCATGGGGCTATTTCCTCCAAGTCAACAATACTCCTACCGACTACATTGTCCTGCTTCGGAATACAATTGGTCTGATAACACGTCCATTCATACATTAGCCCTTTGAACCCGACAAGCCAAAATGCCAACATTTACAAAACGCCAACATTTGCAAATACTGTAGATCCAGATGAGGCGGCTCGTTACGAGCCGCCTCATCTGGATCTGCAATATTTGTTATAATTTTCAAGATTTTAAGAAAACTACAATTTTTACTTCGATTATTGGAATGGTCCGAAAATAATAGCATGGACCAGTCAATTTTGGGGATGAAAATGTTATGTCTGCAAAGTCGGAAGTCTTCGCCCCCTTTAGTTAGGGACATTCCGTCTGTTCGTTCTTTCTTCGCGAGACGAAAATTAATAGTCATAATTTTCCGTCCTTCGTTTCTGCACCGCGTAGAGAGACAATTAAGAAACTTCCATTTCGTTCTATCGTTCTGACACCGTGTTAGAGACGGAAATTAAAGTTTTAAACATTCGTCTCTACACAGCGTAAACGAAGAGACGAACTGTCCTTAACGAACCACCAAATTGAACACGTCACGGGACATATCTACGGGTTATATTATGCGAACCATGCATTACCCAGTTGTCGCCCTTAACACCTATACAACATTCCGTGAGAGGGGTGGGTGACGAGATAAAACTGCATAATAGCCTATTGCATGCATATTGTTGAAATATATTTCATTGCATTATTTGTTGTCATATTAATAAGATGGTTAATGTTATATCCACCTTTTGTGAAAATATATTATCACTATATTTCTATTGATAATTAAATTGCAAAATGAATGACGAACACGGAACTCCATGATCAAAGTACACGGGTATACTCGTCTGAGACTACACTGGTTCACACGCCATACGTACCATTTCTCTAGTGAAAAATTCACTGTCAGCAAAATATTGTGTGAAAACACACTTCCTTGTCTGACACGCTCATAGTTTACTTATCTCGTTAACATGCAAGGTATACTAGTTACAATCATTCGCCTCCGATATGTTATATACGGCTACAATTTAAACAAATAATCTTTGATGTAGAACTAGTAAATTCCCAAAAATAATAGAATAGAGAAATCATTTTCCCATGGAAGCCATATTTTCTCAGGTTGTTGTTCAACATTCAACATTCAACATAACGAACTGAAGCTTTCAAATTTACAAGATATACATTCAAATGTCAGATAAACACCTAATTAACCAAATTCTGCATGTGTATGCTCTTTATTAATAATTTAATGATGCAGCTTTGACAGTTTTATATCGCTAACATATCAAACACGCCAGATAACCGATTACAAAAATCACACTTCCATGCGTTACATTAAAGAGATGGGGTTAAAGTGCTACCCTCGCGAGAGGTATGGAACGGGGTAGCAATTTTGTTTGTAGCAAGGTACATGTATGTTCCAAATTGGCAAGGTGTGGATACTTTGTCTAATTACCACACGTAGAGGATCTTACATGAGTGATGGTTTATGTATTATATATATTAAGCCTCGTTTCTTATGAAATCAGTCAACGAGTTTAATATGCCTCATTTCTGATGAAAATCAGTCAACGAGTTTAATAAATATCATTTTAAATCAACATACTAGTATATGTTATATTCTGTTTATTGCATAAGTACATCACACAATGCCTCAGTTGTATATTTATTACAATAGTGTAGTATGATTTGTATTACACCGTTTTATTACACTGTGTCTATTTTGGTGGAATGGCGACCAGTGTAGATCCAGATCAGCCTGTGCCTCCACAAAGCCTGATATTGATCTACACTGGTCACAAAACCAATAAGCCCCATTTCTCCAGCCACAGACACATGTAAGGTATTGTATTACATATTTAATAAAGGTATAAATGAAAAGTAACTGCGACAGAATGATGACAAGCTTAAACATATTCGTCGACGACAGTCGGTTAGAGGGAAACAACTGCAATTGTGTTAATCTACATACAAATTCCCGACTGACGCAGTTACGTCCCTTGCTTGTCCAACGTAACTACAGCAGTTGCGACCAACAAAACTATCCATGCCAAATATGGGCATATAGACCATCACACACTCTACAGGTGGAGACGCTTGAGTGGCGAGAGCATACGGGTAAAATGTGGCTGTGACTGGAGAAATGGGCTTGTGGTATTTGTGATCAGTGTAGCCCCTGATCAAATAACACACTCCTGTAGCCTGAAAACGATCTATATTGCTTGATTGACGGGTGTTTCATTGATGGAATGGCGAACAGTGCAGATCCTGATCAGACTGTGCGGATGCACAGGCTGATCTGGATCTACACTGGTCGCAAAACCAATAATATCCATTTCTCCAGTCACAGCCACAAATTGGACAGTTAAGGTGCGGAAATTAGACAGCCAAACAATTCCTCAGATTGAGATATGACTGGCTACACGGCTTATATGGCGTCGTCTCAATTTGACAATCGACAAAGTGCCTACCACATTTGACAATTAGACGCAATATTAATTAAAGTGGTCAGTGATAGAATGGGGTCAAGTCGTTTGTGGATCACTTCTACTAAACTGACCACTTAAAATATGTAAGTGCATGGGGAATTAGATTAGATTAGTGTCAAATCACGCCTCCAATCACCTTCAGTTCTAAACATGAAGGTCAGTGGAAGAAAGGGCTAATGCAGGGATTCCGCTGGCGATCGCCACTTTCGCAATTGGCAATAAAAATAAACAATTGGCGATACAAAATTACAATTTCCGAAACAAAAAATTGTAATTTTGTATCGCCAATTGTTTATTTTTATCCTATTGGTTATTCCTTTTCTTTTTTTTCTCTTTTTTTTTTTTTTTGAAGTGGCGATTTTTTTATTTTCCCCAGCGGAAATCCTGCTAATGGGAGTTAGCCACCTTCTTCCAGCGATCCCTCGGTATGCATGATGTGGCACAGTAACAGATCTCGGCGGTCCTATGATATCACATAGTGGCATAATACGTTTAATGCCATTGCTTACGAGATGTTAGTAATTATTGCAACACAGATTTATTTAGTCAGTGTACAAACATTGTAGCCGTATATGAGCATGCGTATCAGGGCAGTCTGATCATGGTCTACACTGACCAGTGGCGGATCCAGGATTTCGCCGAAGGGGGGTGGGGAAAGTCGAAATTCGAAGGACTAATTGTCAGTACATAATGCTCATGTGATAAGGCATATTATTGTAATATCTTCTGAATGGGCTCACTTTTCTAACTGGACATTGATCTGATAAAATTACCCTTATTTGACAATGCTTGCTACTACCCCCCCCCCCCCCCCCCACCACACACACACACACCCCACCCCGGAAGACACCCCACCCCCATCATCATCCGCCACTGCTAACGTCGTTGAATTAGAGAACAAAATAACTATGTTATGCAGGCTATGTCAGTTATCAATGAATGTGTGGAGACAACTTTATCAGTTATGAATCTATATGTAGGAGAAACAACCCTGTCAGCTGTGGTTAGATAAGCAAGGGAGACAACCTAGTCAGCTCTTAAAGATATAGGTACAGGTATATGTATGTTGGCTGTAATTATATAGGTAATTATCAGTAGCGGATTCAGGGGGGGGGGGGCCGGCCCCGCCCCCTTCAGAAATCCCGACTTTTTTTTTATTTTTTTTTCGAAATATTGAGCGTAGAATGCAGGAAACGGCTTCCTCAATTCAAAACTTTTCCGGGGTGGGGGGGGGTCATGACCCCGGACCCCCCTACCCAACTCCCTCGCACTGCTCAGTCAACGAACGAGCATACCTCGTTCATGTTCCATGTGGGCACCCCCCCCCCCCCCCCCCCCCCCCCCCCCCCCCCCCCCCCCCCCCCCCCCCCCCCTTGGTGAAATCCTGTATCCGCCACTGATTATTATAGGAAAACAGCTATATCAGTCCGACATGAATAGATAGGTCAGGGAGAAAACCTAGTAATCTTTGTTGTTATATGTAAGGGAAACAACTGTGTAGGTCATGAATGGATAGCTAAGGGAAACAACTGTGTCAGCTTTGAATCTATAGGTAAGGGAAACAACTATGTTGGTCATGGTTTGATAAGGGAAGAAGGCAACTTTGTTAGCTATGAATCAATAGGTATGTGAAACAATTACAATGTAATTATTTATTGAAAAATGCAAAATTGTAAATAATGCAATCTACATAACAGGATCCTTGTAGACCCCTAGTTTTTACCCTTCCTAGTACTAGTATAACCCCGGATGAACACCGGGGATTCTACATTGCGCCGCAGTGAATGTACGAGTAGTAAATGGAACGAAATTAACTGGTGCTGCACTCCGCACAGACGTACATGTTTCACGTCGAAAAATACACCGATTTCCTGACGAAATGCCACTCAGCGCTACTTAGAGATCGCATAAACGGCGGTTACTAGACGAAAATGTGCTTATGCAGTATTTCTGCATGTAGCTGAATGGGAATTTGTCATGAATCGGGCGCGTATTTCGACGTGAAACAATTTACACTGGTGCAGAACTAGTGACATATACAACGGGATTACACATGGGAAGGTGAAAACTATGGGTTCTACAATGCATTATACTGAATGTGGTGCATGGAAAGAAATTTACACCAGGACTACACTAGGGGAGGGCATGGAAATAAATTTACACCAGGACTACACTAGGGGAGGGCATTGAAAGAATTTACAACAGGACTACACTAGGGGAGGGCATTGAAAGAAATTTACAACATGACTACACTAGGGGAGGGCATGGAAAGAAATTTACACCAGGACTACACTAGGGGAGGGCATGGAAATAAATTTACACCAGGACTACACTAGGGGAGGGCATGGAAATAATTTACAACAGGACTACACTAGGGGAGGGCATGGAAATAATTTACAACAGGACTACACTAGGGGAGGGTTAAACCCTACCCTAGTGTAGTCCTGATGTAAATTTCTTTCCATGCACTACATTCGCTATAAACTAGGGTTTATATAATGCAAGAAATATACGACTTACCGCGAACACCGTGACGACTTCCAGCACCCAGGACACGCCATAGACGCTATCTACAGCGGCGACCAATGACGAGTGTCCGTTAAATGTATATAATACTCTACGACAGCTCCACACAGCGACACAAAATAATGAATCCTACCAACTCCACTTCGTGGGATAAAAATGCGCGCATTTTCTGTGTTCAACCAACAGCCGCCACTTCAGTAGTAGTTAACAACAATATTCGTATGTATTCGTGAATAAAGCTATCGGCGAAACGGAGCTATAAATGCTACAAGGACATCATGATCTACTGACCAGCGTTTGACCCAATGTCATATGGTCAGCGCATGGAAAATAATGCTCTAGCTTTCACAAGTATTACGCTGTATAGTATTCTGGTTGCTAATGCGTATATTATATTATACGGCGCTCTTAATACGCATATGGACACCATTGTATTAAATGTGGAACAAGAGGTACACTTAGTGCTTCGAATATGCTTGAGTAGGCAGTATTTTTTACGTCGTTGAGGCTGATTTTATTTGTGCATGTACTGGTCTGTGTGGATTATCTGGTGTGCCAAGCTGCCAATCAGTCAAGATCTGACACTTAGATACCATCAGACTCAATCGCCCCGTAGGTGAAACTTCATATGTTTGCTTCATAGCTCATGGCAACATAAGATTTGTACTTAATGTAGTTTTCAATGCAGTGGAACCTCACTGAACCGGACACCCTGGGAGGTCCCAGTGTGTCCGATTTAGAGAGGTTACACTGTAATTCAGGTAGGGTGCAATCGAATACATGTTATGTGTTATGCAATCATGAACAGACTTTGACATGGACATACACTGGTTTTCCGGGTGCCATGCTTAGAGGTTCTAGTTTGTTTGTGTATTTGTTGCTCTAGAGTGACGGGTCCCAATTGGCCCGTTAGCCTTGAATACCCGCAGATCAAGCCGCTATATGGCACACCTGGGTAGAACCAGCTGGTAGAGCGGGGAATACAATTGTATTTCACAAATATGTGGAGCGCCGTGGCGTAATGGTTAGTGTGTCGGACTACTGATCCAAGGGTCGTGGGTTCGAGCCTGCCTAGCGGCGTGCGTTGTGTCCTTGAGCAAGACACTTTATCCACACTGTTCCTGTTCACCCAGCTGTAAATGGGTACCGATAATTCGTAGTTGCTCTGTAAATACGAATTACCGGCTTCTCTCAAAATATCTCTACCTCCGTTCTTTCTCCCATTCTTGGGAGACGGCATGCAAGGTCCTAGAGCCAGTGCCGCCGTTAAATATAAGCAAAAACAATTCACAAACTCCAGTGCCGGGATCGAGGATCGAACCCGGGCCGCCGGAATGACCGTCAGAGGTTGTAATCCTCGACTAGAACTCCACTCTTGAGAGAGGTTCTATTGCTATGTATTGTGTTGCGTATTTTCCACTGTATGAAAGATACAAACGTGCATACTACAGGACAACATCCGTCTTATGTAACACTAATGATTGGTCGTATTATTTGTTTAGCAACCAGTAATCTGTATGCTTATATTGTACAAACAACGAATATATAATTCAATGTAAGCAACACCTGGACGATGTTGACGTTTTCATATTCGACATGTTGACATCTAGCCACGTGGGATAACTACACGTCAATGTCATCCACGCCTGGGGGTGGAAGACAGGGAGGATGGGTTGGCGGTCAATGATACAGATATATATGTGTTTGTGACTGGAGAAATAGGGCTTATTGGTTTTGCGACCAGTGTAGATCCAGATCAACCTGTGCATCCGCACAGGTTGATCCGGATCTGCACTGTTCGCCATTCCATCAATAACACGCTCGTCATGTTTCCAACGAGCAACATAGGTCGTTATCACACTACAGGAGTATGCTGTTGTTTGATCAGGATCTACACTGGTCACTAATCCCGCAAGCCCCATTTCTCCAGTCACAGCCATATATACGACGTCGCCGGTATTGCTCATAAAATTATATTATATAAGGAACGATATCATTGGTTAGCTTGATCACATTAAAGCGACCAATGGACGGTCAAATCATTACTAATATAGATTTGAAACAAACTACACATATAGTGTTATTGTGCATGTATCAGTACTGTACTCCGAATAAATAGTATCTGAATTAAATATATTGAAAGTAAATAACATCCTATGCTTGGCAAAAGAGATCTGTTTCACCTAGTGCAGCTATGGAAAGTGAAATCGAGTATACAGCTAGAACAAATATATCGTGACTCGATCAAACAGTCTCCTCCAATTGCATTTGAAAACATCTATGTCGAAATGTCCACCACAGTGATCGAGTTTCGATTTAAAATAGTATTTTTAAAACAAAATATACTCAGGCGACCCAACCGTGGCAGATTTTTTAAACCGATGTAAAATTATGTTGAATGGCAGAATGCATATACAAATGTGCGTAAATCGCATGTTTGTTTTCTTGTGAATTTAGAACAGAAGCTGATTATCTGTGATGATTCGGTTCTTGGAACATCTCCCAAAGCACCGACATTCCGACGGGGTGATAAACGGTTGCTGACCAACTGACCACCGTCCAGGATCAGGCAAAGGACGATAACCCGTGCTTACTTGCACGCATAAATGGATTAATACTCGGACACAGGAGAAAGTTGTCAATTATTAATAGCATAGACTAAACTCAAGTAAAACATCCACGCAGTCGGATCGTTATCTGCCCGGTTTGTGAGTGTAATGCTGAAGTGAATATCGCGATCGGTCGGGAAGACGCATGCGCGGAAAATGGTTGTGAATACAATCCCTGGGCCGCTGGCTAATAAAAAGTACATTATGACGTTTGCGACCAGCGTAGTCCCAGATCAGCCTGCGCATACGCGCAGTCTGATCAGGGCCTACACTGTTCGCTATTATTTCACTAATTAAACCTTACTATCACCAGTAGAACGATTAGAGTAAGAAGCGTACTGAGTGAATGTGCGTGGGTTTGGAGGGTGGGGGAGGGAGACAAAGATATATTGTGTGGCTTTGCCATCCCAGTACGTGCACCAGTGTATAGGACAAGTCAAATACAGACTCGTGGAAGAAGCGGGGTATGAACCTCAGACATGTAGCCATTTACTTCCACTGGCCCTTTCAATTACCTTAACCCTTTCACCACTAAGTTAATGGAATGGACTTTGATATGTTAATTGTGCAACCAATCCAATGGTCATACAATGATTTTCAGACTCGGCAATCTATGAAAAGGGTTTGTTTTTGTTCTAAAAAATATGAACCGCTATAGCGGGCTTTCGGGTTCAAAGGGTTAAGCATGATTTGAAATTAAAGCTGAACTGCAAACCATGCAATCGGATCGACATGAACATATTGTCAAGTTATTGGCGGATGCAAATGCTCGTGTTACACTGGCCACAAAGACGCTTGACCACTGGTTTTGTAATGACCGTCCCAAATTGTTTTGGCCATTTAGCGGTCAGCAATTGTGGTAATTTTCTGTTTGCTGGCCGTGGAGGGGTCACTGGCGATTAATCACTTTACACTCCAGTTTCTAATCGTCAAAAAGCTTGCGTTTTCTTTTTATGGTGCATAAAGCGAGTTCAAATATAGCATACGGATGTACTAGTTTTCCCAGTATGCTTTTTGCAAACTATAGACAGGAGCTTCATGCTTCACCTTTGTCAGTTTGTCACCCGGTCAGCCATAGTTTGTTGTATGTCCAATAAGTGTAAAACGTAGCATAATTGTGGATGTGACTGGAGAAATGGGGCTTATGGCATACGTGACCAATGTGGCTCCTGATCAAATAGCACACTCATGTATCACGATAACGATCTATATTGTTTGTTAAAATCCTGTTATGTGTTTCATTGATATAATGTTGCACAATGCAGATACAGATCGGACTGTACGGACGCACAGGCTGATCTGGATTTGAACTGGTTGCAAAACCCATAACCCCCAAGATCAGCGAAACATGAGCACGCATAGGTACCACCAATACCATACACCGCATTCTGTCAGGCAAATCGAAATTTGAGGGAACGCACTCAGAGCTCCAGATAAGGTGCGTATTGGCGTATTTTACGACTTATTTTAGCAGAATACGCATTGATTATCGTAAGTGGGAGTACAAAATACTCGCAGCAATATGAAAATACGCATTGATTTTCAAATTGAGTAGTGAAAATACTGTAATAAGGTTGAAATTTACTTACTTGAGCTGCAAATTTGTTCCCTATTTAATAAGGAAGTAAATTTATAATACATTTGTAAAAGTAAACTACGCATTGAATTTAATATGGGGGTAAAAGTCTATTTAGACACAAAACTTACTTGGAGCTCTGCGCACTAATACTGATGAAATAACAACTATGAGCTTTTGAGTAAAATATTGTGAGAGAATTCTCTACATGCAACATATACAAGCGTATTATGACGTCACGAGTTTTGCAAATGTTATACATGTAGATGACCCTGCCACTTTGCTGGACCACGCGACTGACGAAAGGTCAAGTTAGTCATAAACATGGGCTGCAAACCGCTCGACATCAAAGGACTGGAACACGCAGTGTGGAACGTATACACATCAGTGGACTTCCACACTGACAAGAAGGACTTATGCAATATAAGTTATAACTGACATCGGACCACCGGACGCTGGCTGGCTACGCTTGGTCGTATGCATAGCAACGTCTTTTTCTCAACCATGTGCCCAATTACGCAAGTATTAGTCATTGAGCAAAATGTACTGGTACCATGTTATCAAAGAAGCTGTTTGCTATTAACTATTTGCATGCTAGCGGTGAAAATATCCGCCAAACGAATTGGGAGTATGTTTTATTTCTCTTTGTAAATGTCTTCAAATTTCATTAGAATTGAGTCCTTCGGACTCAATTCTAATGTAATATTTACAGTGAGAAATAAAAGAAAATATACTGAATTGTTGTCTGCTACTTTTGAACTATTTATAGCCCACACATTTCCCAGCATGCAAAGAGTTAAACTAGATGGCAGCGGCCCGCATGTCGCGCCCGAAGAGGCTTTGATAGTATACCGAAAATACGTACGCCAATGTGCCGATTATATCGCGCTGTCCGCAAGCGGGCGCGACAAAAATAGGGATTATGGCATTTGCGACCATCCTAACTTAAACTATTGTTCTTCTAGCGCTCATCTGCATGAGGTATACAGCATGTCCAGTATTTCACTGATTTAATAGCGACCTGCACCATACTACGCGAACGTGATTGGTCCTTGTCTAAACTGGTCATAAAGTACACGTACAAGTATGTCCAGTTTCACCAGTCGCAACAGCTTTGTAGATACATGTCTCTATTAAATGGTTGATCATAACTGAGACGAAGATGTATATATGGTCCCTGATCATAACTAGTCACACACTAAACCAACAACATGTACCAGTTTCAGATCAGTATGCATGACCGTACAGTTTTAATTTGGGCGCCATCTTGGACGCAATCTTCAATTTAACAATATGCCCAATGCTGCCAAAGAGTCGTTTGGCGCTTTTCGAATGAATAACTACAACAACCATATTTATAAGCCTTGGTCCAGGTATACGGTACATTGGTTGTAAACGTTAGTACGAACTATTTCGCGAGCAGTGTTTTGCTTAATCTCAACGCGGAGGATTATATCACTGCTGATTACTGACTACACAACCTTTGTTCCTCTTATCTCAGCCGGGTCAACTTAGCCATTTAGTTATGCAACTTTCTGGTCAGCAAGATCTTACAGGTCAAGCGAGTAATGAATAGAAGTACTGTATAGCTGTGGCCAATATAAACAAACCCTGGTTGCTCTACATTAGGCTCTAGTGCAGAGTGATCTAATTAATTTGACCACATTGTGACAAATTGGACCTTACAATAGCTGCGATCAGCGCAGGTGTACACCAGACTGTGCAGCATCTGGTGTACGGAGCCCCGCAGGGGAAATGGAATTTGTTATTAATTCGTTGCCACAAAATAACAATTCGTTCCCTCAATTTAACAATTAGTTCCCACGAATAGCGCTCATCTACATAGCAAGGAATCTGCTATAAATAGAATGGCTAAATCTGGCAGAGTATGACAAACATTCAGTCTTACACACTTTGGGCTGCATTAAATGCAGTTTTCATTGTTCTGGACTTAAACTGACCATTATGAAAGTTTACTGATGCATATATTTGTCCTACTATTGGAAAAACACACATTGGTGACGTATGTGCAGATAAGCGCTATTAATAATTCGTTCACACGATATGACAATTCGTTCCTTCGAATTCACAATTCATTCCCACGATATGACAATTCGTTCCCACGATATGACAATTCGTTCCCTCGAATTAACAATTCGTTCCTTCAATTTAACAATTCGTTCCACGAAATAACAATTCGTTCCCACGGGAACGAATTGTTATATCTTGGGAACAAATTGTTATATCTTGGGAACAAAGTGTTATATCTTGGGAACGAATTGTTAATTCGTGGGAACGAATTGTTATTTCGTGGGAACGAATTAATAAAAGAAAAGAATTATACGTCCCCTGCGGGGCTCCGTACTGGTGAAGGCATACACCAGTAGCCTCTTTCACGAACCTCCGTTAGTCGACTAAACTCGGTTAGTCTGCTAAACTTCAGGCCGTTAGTCGACTAACGGGAAAAACGCATTTCACGAACACGTTAGTCGACTAAGCAAAGTATACTTTGCTTAGTCTCCTCGTTAATCGGCTAAACTGTCGGTTAGTCTGCTAAGCAAAATAGCAGACGACGGAATTCCAAGATGGAGGCGCCCACGGTTGTTTTGAACGTGGCTTACAAAATCGTTCGTGAAATGCAAACATGTCAAAAAGTTTAGCAGACTATGGTTAGTCGACTAAACTTAGTTTAGTCTGCTAACAGTTTAGTCGACAAACGGAGGTTCGTGAAATAGGCTCCAGAGCTCCAGTTAAGGTGCGTAATTTGACCAACTTCGGGTGAAATTTTGTTATTTCTTCATCAAAAATGGCAAGTTGGGAGTCCTTTAGAATCGTCTCATTGAGACGATTCTAAAGCACTCCCAACTTGCCATTTTTGATGGAGAAATAAGAAATTTACCTCCAAATTACGCACCTTAGCTGGAACTCTGATCCACTGTCCCTACCCAGTCTAACACTATTATAACCGTCAACAACATGATCAAAAACCTATTTCACCAACATTTCAAAGTATACTTTTCTAACAAAGTATACTTCGAGGGAGAAATTTTCAATTTCAGGATAAATGTATTAGTTTTTATTATACTGAATGTATTACATTATCACAGCCAATTTTGGCTGTGATAATGTAATAAATTTAGTATAATAATTCTGCATACTTGTAATCATCAAATATATGCAGTCGTTAATTCTAGGGAGAAATTTTCAATTTCAGGATAAATGTATTAGTTTTTATTATACTGAATGTATTACATTATCACAGCCAATTTTGGCTGTGATAATGTAATAAATTTAGTATAATAATTCTGCATACTTGTAATCATCAAATATATGCAGTCGTAAATAATGCATTTCAGGAACAATAAATGATTACTCACTCAAACGAATACGCAAGGTCTCATTTCTCAGCCGGCGTTACTACACGAGAATACTCCGACAAAATGGCGTCGTTGTTATTGTTGTTTGCCAGTGTAGCTAGTACGCTCGCGGAGCCCCGCATAGACTTAAACATTTGTTGGGCTTCGGGAGCGATTCCCTAAATCAACAAGGTAGTTTTCACAATGGAGTTTAGAAAATGTTGACAATGATGTTTTGACAATGAATGGTCAGACAATATTTCAGTTAACACTATACTTTCAAGATTGAGAAATTCCCATGACGTCAGACAGAATATGTACATTTAAGTCTCAAATTGTCACGATTGGGAAATTTCCCGGAAAAACAGCATTGCCTTCCAACACCCTAGCAAGATCCGTATCAAATACATATGGATGCTACGTCATATATTTGTCTCGCCGAATCAGAGTGACGCCTGTAGCCTATTTCACCAACATTGCAAAGTATACTTTTCTAGCAAAGTATACTTTGAGGGAGTAATCATTTATTGTTCATGAAATGCATTATTTCATATAGATCTAACAAATGCATATATTTCATGATTAAAAATATGTAGAATTATTATACTGAATTTATTACATTATCACAGCCAAATTGGCTGTGATAATGTAATAAATTCAGTATAATAAAAATTAATAAATTTATCATAAAATTTAAAATTTCTCCCTCAATGTATACTTTGCTACTAAAGTATACTTTGCAATGTTGATGAAATAGGCTACTGAAATCAACCTACAAATCCATGAAATTTGATCCGACATAGGATCCGTATGTTGGATATATGTGTTGATGTTGCATTGGAAGCAATTACTCTTGTATTAAAGATAGTTTGTTGTGTAGCTAATTCAGCTAGCACACTCATGGGGCCGTTTTGGTCGACACTGGGGCCGTTCTGGACAATGTGTGCCGTTCTGGACTGCTTCCCCAAATCCGCGCCATTAGTAACCGCTATTATGTTACAAATGTACATCTATGTGCACATGCGCAGATTTTGGGACCTATCTAAATCGACGGTGCAGACATTGATAGAGCCATACATAAATTAATATGTTGTACTCTCTTTCATAGATGGTCCGCTATGTGTGCAGAAAGAAAATAAAGACATAGATTTCCAACTAAGAGGTACACAAGGTTACACTTGTTGTTAACTGTTTGTTTAGTTTACTACAGCGGAACCTCACTAGACCGGACACCCTGAGAGGTCCCCAGGGTGTCCGGTTGAGAGAGGTTCCGCTGTAATTTAGGCATATGGCCACCCCCAATACACGCGTATGGACAGTGCAACCATGAACATACATTACCAATGTAAACAAATGACAGTAAAACACATCAAACCAATCACATTGGGTTGTTCTGGGTGCCCGGTTTTCAAGGATCCATTGTACAAATATATGACCAGTTGCTCTTCCTTTCGCTTTGGATATGTATCATCTAAATCATGCATCACGATAACCCGAATTTTCTGTCTGTTACATGCAGAACATTCGGGTTAACATCACGGTAAAAACCTTCTGGCGTTTGCACTAATGTATTAGGATTTTAATTCGCTGATATTACTCTGCAAAAGATATATTTAATGCAATAAAACGTATTAAATATACATGTATAATATTAGTAATATTAACAGTCTGCACTGGCGCATAATGATTTGAATGCACTATGACACTATCTACTGCGCTAATCCTGCCAATATTTGTAAATTTCTTTATTTCAAAATACTTTAATAGTGTGCTTGAAATCAACCAGCTTTATTTTCTGAGCCTGAACTGAGCCGTCATTGCCAATATATGCTCAGAAACGTTGATACTCTGGGCAATATTAACGCATGTGGTTTTGTATTATACTGCAAAAGAAAACATTTATGCAATAAAAGTATTAAACATACATGTATAATATCAGTACTATATGTACATATTAATACAGAACTTACCTGGAAATGGTGCGGCGCCGTTCTTACTTCAGTGTCGATACTTACCAGACTTCTTGGTCCACTCTCTACACGATCGTTGTTCAAGCTTCAAGTGTGTGTGTTGTTTATGTTTATCAATCACCGCAATCGCCGTGTTTACTAGTGGCTGACCAATGACTTATGAACGTCCGTAACATATCGCGTGCCGGCCTTACACAATCGCGTGTTTACATACTCTTATCGATTTCTGAACGGATTATTGGTTTATTGATTTTTTAATGCAGATTTCTAAAGCTGAATAGCCAAAGCATTTTAGGGTATGCACCAGCCACCTGCTGAAACATAAATGCTCACGTTTTAAGATGAAAGATTTTCTGCATCATCGAACTTGTGTTTTTGTCAACTCGCTGCACGGAATATTGATTGGTGAAGACGCACAAACAACAATATTCGGCACAGCGACAAGATTAGCAGCTAAAAAAACTTTACCAACACTAAACATTCACATTATTTATTACACATGTCAATATGTCCGAAAGTCATAATATTAAATACGTATACAAACAATTTGTAGCTCGCGATCGCGCCCTAACATCCGAACCGAACCGTCCGTTCCCGCGCTTCTTGCCGGCTTGAATATAAACAATCATCTCTAATGCGGTCAGATTATGGCGCTAGGAGGTCAGCCTGCACGGCCGAGCGATCAAGAATGATGGACCTATGAATGCATTACTGCTGACACGCAGCTGACCCTACTGACCATTCGATAGCCCTATTAACGCCAATCACGACAAATGCCGGGATATTACCCGCGGTTTAACCACAAGCCACCAGCGTACGTTCCCATAGTTACCATGGGCAAGGTAAGCGAGACTATGTTCCAAACCAACTTGCAGTAAGCATATGACAAACATACACACTTTGAATAAATTACGGCTAAACTATCCCTCACACCCGTTTCAACAATACTCATTGTTCATAATGGGGGTAAGTAACGCTGCCACATGAAACCGCAATTCAGGCTTCAGAATCCCTCGAGTGACTATCATCTTCTACTATTACCGAATCCTACGTATTTGCATAATTGTATTCAAGGTCGTTGCAGAAAACAAACGGATTCAAATATAATACGAAAATTTAACGGACCAAGTACGCATTTACAAAATGTGGTGTTATTTGGAGTGTGAGCCGTGTTCCACCATTGACCCCGTTAACCTCGGCCTAGTTCTTCTTCGTGCGCGGTCAACATGTCCTTTTGATGGCCTGATTATGGAGTATCCTAGCTCGAATTGATTTCCCATACAGACGTTTCATTTTCTAATACCGCTCAAAACTTATATTTCTGAACCGTTCAAATGGAAATCAAACTGAAATTCGCATCACACGTTAAGGTATACAGCGGACGTGTGAAAATAGTTTGCCTTGTTAAGAAATACAAGCAACTCGGGGAAGAATTATTTCTTGCGCGGAAGCTTTCCTCTTGCACAGGCTGTGGACTAGCAACGCGGTGAACTCTTGAACTTTTCCAACCTGACCACTGTCATGTACTGCGGCTGAGTCAGCGTGTAAAGTTTAGAGTGTCCTACACGTGGACTACGATTGTCGATCTACGAAGATAGATCTGTGATTACCCGTCCAATGATGAGTAGTACGATGGAACCTCTCAAAACCGGACACCTTGGGGTGTCAGGATTAAAGAGACCCCACTGTAAATAACCACTCCATGAACACTTGCTGTCATGTTCAATCATTAACAGATACCAGGCGCGGATCCAGGATTTCGGGTTAGGGGGTGGGGCGTAACTATTTTGCAATACTTAACTATATTATAGTATAGTCAAGTATTGCAAAATAGTCGACCGAGCGGAGCGGAGCAGAAAAATGCATGGAATACATGGCACTTGGCATGAAACGTGCCTTGTAACTTGTAAACAATCTTTACTCGGCGAATTTTAGGGCGCCGGGTCCGTCCTCCCCCCCCCCCCCCCCCCCCCCCCCCCCTGAATCCGCCCATGGATACGACAATGAAATAGATTACAGTGAAACCCATCAAAATTAACAATATGGGGTCCACAGGGCGTCCGGTTTAGAAAGGGTTCATCGTATTCCTCGTCGCAGCTTCCGCACCCCCACCCCCCCCCCCCCCCCCAACCCACCCCACACACGCAGACACACTTTGATCAGCGTTTGCATTGTTCACATATTAATCAATGAAACACCCGGCATACTCTTGCAAACGGTAACTATCGTTATCACACTACAGGGGTGTGTATGGGAGTTATGGTCAGAGTAGCTCATGCCTTCTAGAGTGGTGTGCTAGAAGTGGTGTGCCATGCGCTACTCTGACCATAACTCCCATAAGCCCCATTTCGTCAGTAGCAGTCTAAACTTCCTTCCTTCCTTCCTTCCTTCCTTCATTCATTCATTCATTCATTCATTCATTCATTCATTCATTCCTTCATTCATACCTTTCTTCCTTCCTTCCTTCCTTCCTTCCTTCCTTCCTTCCTTCCTTCCTTCCTTCCTTCCTTCCTTCCTTCCTTCCTTTCCTTCCTTCCTTCTTATTTCCTTTCTTTCTTTCTTTCTTTTTTCTTTCTTTCTTTCTTTCTTTCTTTTTCTTTCTTTCTTTCTTTCTTTCCTTCTTTCTTACCTTCCTTCCTTCCTTCCTTCCTCCTTCCTTCCTCCTTCCTTCCTTCCTTCCTTCCTTCCTTCCAGGTACTAAATCACGTTTCATGCACAGTAGAAACTCTCTAAACCGCACACAGAGAAGGGTTAGTTGTGCTTAATTTCGATCGGTTTCATTGCCCGTTATCTCCGCTGTTAATGTATGTTCGTGATCACAAACAACTCAACCGTGTCTTCAAGTAGTCATATGTGGAGCGTAAAACAGACATATGAATACATGTACTTCAAGACAGGCGTGGCTGCTTAGCGATCATGAACAGACTTTATTATCGGAGGTAAACGGCAATGTAACATATCCGAATTAAGTTCAACTAACTTATCCGGTTTAGATGGGTTCTACAGTACAATGTAAAATCGAGCCGTCTTGAATTTTACCTATGCGATTTCATAGATATCTTTATATTTTCTTTGAGTGGTAATGCTTATTAAGTAAGAACAAACAAAAATCGGCCAGAAACAATTTGTTCCAATTCAAATTCGTTTATTCACACAGGTCATATAGATATGGCAACATGAGGCATATACGAATTATATCGACATGTTCAACTACATGTAATTATGGTACTCCAGTTTGATCAAGTGAGATGGACCGAACAGATACGTTCTTTATTTTGGGAGGTTATTTTTGAGATAGTGAGTTGTCCGTTTTTAGATGAGGTAAACACATGTACATTGTATGTGAATGGTCTAGAGTCGAACATTCAGTGAAACCTCTATAAATCAGACGTCATGGGAGGGCCCCAGGATTTCTGGCCTTGAGACACTTCCGACCCTACATTGCCTCGTCTGTTAAGGCATTTGTGAAAAGGTTAGTTCCATATCTACTCCACCCATACCCACCCACTCCAGCAGCCCGGTCGGGATTTCTCTTGTTTGGTAGAAGAATGGAGTATATTCACTAATTGAACAGCAAACAATGAATCGAGTACCTGATCAGTAGCATATTTTACCAAATTTGCGAAGCATACTTATCTAGCATAGTGTACTTTGAGGGAGTAATCATTTATTTTTTCCGAAATGCATTATTTCATATAAACTAACAACTGCATATTTTTGATGATTAAAAGTATGCAGAATTATTATACTGAATTTATTACATCATCACAGCCAACATTTATCCTTAAATTGAAATTTCTCCCTCAAAGTGTACTTAGCAAGATAAGTATACTTTGCAATATGGTGAAATCGGCTACTGGTCTACTCTGGTCACTAAGACAAAGACAGTACGTTCTATTAATCCAGCTTCAGGCAGTCAAATACGTGGCTGTGACTGGAGAAATGGGGCTTATCGGTTTTGCGACCATCCGCACAGTCTGATCAGGATCTGCACTGTTCGCTATTCCATCAGGGAAACGGCTGTCTTGCTTCTAACATGGAATACAGAGCGTTGTCAGTCTACAAGAGTGTGCTATGTGTCGGGTGCTACACTGGTCACAAGTCCCATAAGCCCCATTTCGCCAGTCACAGTCACATATAAGTAATCATATACATATAGTATCATACCACTATAGTACCACGTGTCATCGACTCAGACGCTGTACATATACGGTATTACAACACAAATATGAAAATATTGTTTGCCATGCATAGTCACCAATATAACTAGAATATAATCGGTTTGTTGTTGGTAGTTGGCCATGGCATACAGTAGAACATATCTAAATCGGATACGCAGACAGTCTGTGTATCATTACTTGTACGGGATTCATAGGTGTATATTTATGATACTAATGCCTGTTTACGTTCGCAAAGCACAGCCGCATACTTTGGCATAGTCAAAAAGCTCAATATAATTTACTGTGCAATATCACATGAAATTGCTCCTCTGGGTAGCTCCATTAACACATTGAGTGTCTCTATATAACAAATAAACAAGTACAATTGGATACTACATCTATATATTCATGTCACAATTGGTGACTACAATGATATAGTTCAGCCATCCAGTAGCCTTATTCCAGTTTCTGGCTACCATTACTTGCTTGCAACCTACTTAGCATGAATGACACGTTAGAACTCACACTGATATTAGTACATTAGTGCGTGTTTGGGTCATATGTTTTCTTTCTCTGAAAGTTACACTGTTACCAAAATAAAAAATAAACGGCGGTTGCATGTACATGATGATTGATGTTGAGCATTTTAATATCATGTATTATTCAGACTAATATCGACGATGTAGAGCAAAATATATTTGCATGATCAGGTAACGTATGTAGCAAATGAATTTCTTAGTGATTTGTTTTGTTTCTACTGGGACTGTTATCTTCTCGCTAGTTCATCGGGGAATAGTTTTTCGAACTTGTTTTATTTCATGTATTGTATGGGCTGTTCCTTTCCTTTTGGGACCGCACATCGCTGGTTGTGGAGTTGTTGTGCCGCGTTGAAGGCGCCGCGATCACCACCGTTTCATTTGTTTATTATGAAGTATTTATTGCGTTAGTTTATTCTTTACATACGATTATGGACCTCCTCTGTGTATCTTGTTCTCTATCTTAATACTCATTTAATTAATATGCGATCGTTATTGATATATATTTGTATATGTCACACATTTGACATCTCATAAACTATGCGCAGGTTAGCACCGATCATTCCATACACAATTGTACATAAATCTGAGATAATCTGATACACAAATAAATAAAAGATATCTTGTTTATGTGAATTCATTACACCAATTGAGTGTACGTATGTGTTTTGTTCACCAGAAATATGGAAGACATATGGAACTACTACTTTTCAACCTTCAGTTGCCAATACAAGGTTTAACAACTTTTATTTTTCTGAAGGTTTACAGCGTTTGAATTGCATAGTAATATTGACTGACTGTTTCATTAATATGATATCTAATATTATTGGTCAAGACAAGAATAATGTATAAAAATAGAATAAAAAGTAAAGTAGCGATTGCAAACGATTTGATACTTATTATAAAGGCAATATATTCATATTGGCATACCAGCTTGGACTTCTGTTACATGTATGACGCGAGTGTATAATTGCATACAATATAACATATATAAATGGTTACCGTATCCACAAGACCAATACGGATATACCAGTGTACTGCTTTTGGTGGTAATAGTATTACATTTATCAGCCATTTGGACTTCTACTATTGACACGAGTGTTTAATTACATATCAAGGTTAGAAATGACAAGGAAAGAACACAATATTGGTATACATAAACCTGTTTTCTTTACACACTATTACACAATATGATTGTCATTGCAAGGTAATTTATATTTATATAAGACTTCTGCCATTACCATAAGTGTCTAATATTGCATTCGAAAGCTAGATAACACATTCAATGTGCCCATAAACCTGAGATATGTATACTAATATGCTTCAACTACTCAATAATCCGAGTACTCATATTCAATTTGCGCAATATAAGGCAAACTTATTTTTTTATATTTGGCGGCCATATTTTGACAGTTATCTACTTATATTCCTAAGTTGCTAAAAGCGTTCATAGTATACCTAACTGCAGTACTTTTATATGGCGGCCATCTTGGACATTCGCTCTTCACAAACGTGTCTAATTGTGTATCACACTTACTGAAAGCGTTTATTGTGTCACTACATCCAAGATTAGTATACATTTTGTTTTGATATGAAGTGTGAGAGCTGTCATATGTAAAATAGGTTACGTTTGGCGGCCATTTTTTTCATCTAAAAATGATTTTAATTTACTTTTTATGTTGACCACTTATCTGTATAAGTCAAATAAATCCACGTTACACTCTAAAGTATGTCAAAAGCTCACGTGGACGCAACTACATGGCATAACACAACTGTTTGGTGGCCATTTTGGATTTATGAAAATTTCTCAAAATGCTCAAGGAGTGTCCTCAGTCGGATTATTGATGTGGATGGTCTGGGCAAGCTAAATTGCCATTGAAAACTATGTTATTCAAAACAAGGTTACGCTCACGGTGGCCGGACTATACCAATCGATGGAAACATAGTACATCGACCGGAGCACTCCAGCTCCACTCCATGTCTCCAGTCCTTTCATTACACTGTGTCGATGACCCATTGCCATCGGAATGACCCGGGCTTATGTAAATCTTCGCTCGTAGGTCTCTATGGATTGCCAATTAGCAGTGATCATGGGCGAGAAAAGCAAATAGGTATTTACACTGGCTTTCGGTAAACAAATATTGGCGGCCTTTGAAGATTGTTAATATGTGTGATTTCTAGATTTTTAACTTCGCATGATTACTTTTATTAGTTAGTTATGTTGCGATGGTATAAGCAATGGTGATTCCAAAAGGTCGTTAAATGAGGGTGGCATACACATGATATATGGGGGTCAGAGAATATTTTCCCTGCCGCCACCACCCCGGGGATTTGTTATGCTCCCGCCACCGAATGGTGAAGGGGGCATATAGTGTTACCGGCGTCCGTACGTCCCGCCCCGTATGTCCCGCACGGGCGAATTGCACGTAACCTCTTCATAGTTCACACATGCGTTCCTCTGATGGTCCTCCATCATAAATCCACGATCCTTGGGCCCGCGGTAAACCCAATGTCAAGGTCACATACTTAGTGCATTCAAAGCGTTAACACTCGGGTAAATTATTTCTTATAATTTCTTGTTTCCTTGCACGGATCTACTTAATACTTCACAAAAACACATTTCTATAATGGTCCTCTACCGCCCTGTGATAAATCCAGTATCATCCCGCCCCCGCTAAGCACAGGGTCAAGGTCACATACTTGGTGCGTTCGAAACGTTAACGCTCGCATAAATGTCTTATAATTTATGTTTCTTTGCACGGATCTGCTTGATATTTCACACACGCATTGCTATAATGGTCCTCTACCGTCGTGTGATAAAACCAGGATCATCCCGCCCCGCTAAGCACAGGGTCAAGGTCACATACTTGGTGCGTTCGAAACCTTAACGCTCGCATAAATGACTTACAATTTCTGTTTCCTTGCACGGATCTTGATATTTCACACACGCATTGTTCTAATGGTCCTCTACCGCCCTATGACATATCTACGATAGTCCCGGCCCCGCTAGGCCCACGGTCAAGGTCATATAGATTGCGCTCGGGAAATTATCTTTCAATTTCTGTTTCCTTACATGGATTTGCTTGATAACTCACACACACGCATTGATCCGATGTTCTGCTTTCATGCTGTTGAATATCCACCCTTCTGTGGCCCTCTGTGTTTTCAAATGTACCTCGATTTTCTTTGGGGGCATTCGTGTGCCGACAGGCCACATTTCTAGTTTAATTCGTAACATAAAAAATCGACAAAATGACCGCCTCGTCTGCCTCATCATAGTTACGGCCCTGATATAATACATGTACCCCTCGCAAGTGGTCTGTCAATGCCTGGTTATTAAATCATGTCTTTACCATCGACAAAAGACGATTCTATGAGACTCCGTATACTCTGGATCACAGGGCGAGAAGAATATGTACCGGCCCGGGGCTTGATCTCGGGACCTCTGGTTTACCTGCAATCGCTCAAACCGACTGAATGTGTTGAGATTTGCGAGTGTATCTATGTGTTAAAGCCGAGCAAACTAGAAAACAAACAATGCCACGTAGCAAATCCTCGCGAATTATTACGTCATTTAGTTATCCAAATATATACAGTATACGAGCAAAGATACACAATGTCTGCATATTGTAAGTTACATCTATACCGTGACCTACTCCCCCGCCAGATTGGAATTCGTCCCCGAATTCCTGATTTTATGGGACTGATACCTACATCGTGGTTGATCAGTCACGGTCCGACCGCCGAATACCACAGGGCGAGGAAAATGTGCGTCGGCACAGGGCTCTAACACGTGACCTCTGGTTTACCGTACAATCGCTCAAACATGGACATGGATTTTTTTTAATTAATTCGTTCCCACGAAATAACAATTCGTTCCCTCAATTTAACAATTCGTTCCCACGAATTAACAATTCGTTCCCACGATATAGCAATTCGTTCCCTCGAATTAAGAATTCGTTCCCACGAAATGACAATTCGTTCCCTCAATTTAACATTTCGTTCCCTCGAATTAACAATTCGTTCACACGATATAGCAATTCGTTCCCACGAATTAACAATTCGTTCCCGTGGGAACGAATTGCTAAATTGAGGGAACGAATTGTTTATTCGTGGGAACGAATTGTTAATTCGAGGGAACGAATTGTTAAATTGAGGGAACGAATTGTTATTTTTTCGTGGGAACGAATAAATAAAAATAAGTATACGTCCCCTGCGGGGCTCCGTACTAACTGACTGAGCTGACCGGACACATATACACAGCCCATTGTCCTTGTTCCTTTGTGTCGATCCACTCAATGTTGGTTGAGTAACTTCTTTGCAGAGTAGAAATGCTCCTTGTGAGTTACACACCATGGCATCTGAGACACGGCATGTGATTATGTACCTAACAACGTTTGAGATTTTTCATGAAATATATACTACTCCAATTTTCTAGCCGGTCACCTACGTCATATCGCGTTATTTTTCGGATTGTTGCTTTTTCCAAATTTTGTAAACATTTATGAAAACTAATGTACAGTGGAACCTCTCTAAACCGGACGCCCTGGGAGGTCCCCAGGGTGTCCGGTTTAGAGATGTTCCACTGTTAATCAGGCACATGACCATTCTGAAATGTATTGGTGTGTTTTGCAATCACGAACATAAGTAAGATCTGAGATAAATGATCAAAGAAATAAGCTCGCAGAGGTTGCCTTTGTGTCCGGTTTAGAGGGGTTCCACTGTATAACACATCGAAATAAAGAATATAGAGTTGACTTTGATTTCTAGAAACCATTTGTTTAATTTAATTTTGTGCATAGGGGTCAAACTAAAATTTCCCAAAACTAAACAAACATTAATTGTCTAGTTACGGCCGTGTCTGACTTCTGCACGGATTACGGTTTGGCAACGTTGTCCCATGGTATTGGTGTAATTGCTGAAGAAAGGTTGCTGAATGTTGGTCCATATCTGCCATAATGTCACCCCTCAATTCTTCGAGTTTGCTGCATCAGTTGTAACAACAATATGCAGGCCAGTACGCACCCCATGTTCATAAATGGATTGTATTATATTGGATTGGTTGCAAAATTAACATATCAAATTCCATTCTAGTGACTTACGGGTGAAAGGGTTAATCTGTCGAGGTCTGTCCGTGGATGTGCAAAAAAACATGTTTGGCCCTTCGCGCCGTCGATAACGCACACCCTAAATTAATTCCTGCGTACGGCCTGATATGTTAGTGCATCCGTGTGCAAAACGTAAAAGACCAACAAGCGTTCAAGACAAACAGGTAAAACAGGTGGAGCGCCGTGGCGTAATGGTTAGTGTGTCGGACTACTGATCCAAGGGTCGTGGGTTCGAGCCTGACTAGCGGCGTGCGTTGTGTCCTTGAGCAAGACACTTTATCCACACTGCTCCAGTTCACCCAGCTGTAAATGGGTACCGATAATTCGTAGTTGCTCTGTAAATACGAATTACCGGCTTCTCTAAAAAATCTCTACCTCCGTTCTTTCTCCCATTCTTGGGAGACGGCATGCAAGGTCATAGAGCCAGTGCCGCCGTTAAATATAAGCTAAAAAAAAAAAAAAAAAAAAAAAATCAGAATATCTGGAAACACTTGTAGCCGAGATCAATAGATGAATATTATTGTTTCCAGAAGTTAATGAATGACCTATTCATACGCGACACATTGTACAATCACGGCCGAGATCAGGAACCTTCTCCATCTTGCGTCCAAGTAAAATACAAGCATGTAGTATCATTCAACTTTTATAGTAATCAAAATACTGAAAGTACTGACTGGCGGGAGACAAGTAGCCACTTGTGAATTTGCATACTCAGAAATTCCTTGTTAGAAATACATTCGATGTTGATTATTGGATGTACAATCTGCAAATTTGGAGAACTTGATCAGTTACTGGTGTTTGTAAAATACAGCCTACTCTAAACACAAATAGGTTGACTAATAAACCGTTTTACGAGGTATATTGCAGACGTATTTATTGGGGTAGAACCCAGAATTGAAGTGGTGATATACGCCTTTATACGGATATGGTGAGAGGTGCCCTCTGCCAAAAAGTTTGTGCGTTCAAAAAATATTTTTGGCAGCATAGGTTTTTCGTAATGTGAAGAAAAAAAACGGGGAAATTTTCATATTTTTAGTATGTTTATTTGGCCAAAATCAATCGGCACTTTGCAGAATAGGGATACAAACCGAGTAATCCAAATTGCATACCCAACAGGAACTCTGGAGATGTGACATAATATTATGTGAAATCTTTTCAAAATTATGACTGGGCGTATGCTGCATGAACGGCAAAATGTTTTCATGAATTTTGTTTCGCTCACCCAGAGGGTAATTTTTCGAAAATCGCCCGTAAACCACAATATGAAAAAGAAATGGCCTTCGACGTCGCATTGCGACTGCGTGGTACACGATACGGGGGGCGTCTCAATAACAACAATTTGTTCGCTTCAAAAGTAAAGTTGGGCATCCCAACTATTTTACACATAATGTTGAGCATTGCCGTTGCTATTAATAACTTGCTTTCAGTTCACTTGCTGACTTTGAATGTCACCTGACTGTTGTTAATTGCGAACGCAAATTGAGCCTATTGAGACGTCCCCCGATGAACAGAGAGCCACTTCCGAAAGTAGACCCGTGAAAACGGCCAGAATCACGATCCCAATAGCGTGGAGACAGTATGTCTCTCCCGCCAAAAATGGGAGAACATTTTCTAATTTCTGAAATAGTGGACCGATTTTCAAAATGTATTTTTTAGTTTTCTTAGTTAGATCATTTTCGAAGCTATCTACATGTATATTTTGTTTGGCTCCCCCCCCCCCCCCCCACCCCCCCCCCCCCCCATGTTAAATTCCCATAGACCAATGCAATATTTCGTAATAAAATCAATATTGGACCAACTTTCACAAAATTAAAAGAATGCCCATTCTTAATATTTGATAAATTATAATATTATCGAAAACATTATTGTTTTTGTATTGTTTATATAGCCGTAAAAATTTGGACAGGTTTCGTGAAACAGACAGTAGATTCACTTACTCCTAAGAAAGAAAAAAATCAACCCAGTCATGTCCCCCCGTATTGCTTTCATCATTTTTCCACTGCAACCGTGCTTACATCACGTGACCAAAAGGATCAGTGTTTTCAGTGCTTTCCCTACAAATATGCTGACAACTGGCGGATTTGCAAGCAAACTATGTCTGTGACCTCAGAACATCCGGAATATTTTTTTGTTATATCAGACTGCGTTTGCCCCTTCGCGTTTTTGCAGCATTTAGCGTTGTCTGACCTATTCCATGTGTCAATCCAAGATCAAACAGAGAAACATTTCCATATAAACAAGTCAGACTATAGCCGATTTCACCAAAATGTCTAAGCATACTTATCTAGCTAAGCATACTTTGAGCACAGACCTAGAATATATTCTAGGTCTGTGCTTTGACGGAGTAATCATTCATATTTCCAGAAATGCATTATTTTATATTGAACTAACGACTGCATATATTTGATGATTAAAAGTATGCAGAATTATTATACTAAATGTATTACATTATCACAGCCAAAATGGCTGTGATAATGTAATAAATTCAGTATAATAAAAATTAATAAATGTATCCTTAAATTAAACATTTCTCCCTCAAAGTGCAAGATAAGTATACTTTGCAATTTTGGTGAAATATGCTACAGAAATCAACTAATTTGGCCCTGGATATCAGTCTACTGGAACGATGATACAATAAGAACAATACTTTAAATGTAGATTCGTATAGTTTTTGTTGTTTTTTTCTGAACCCGCATGCACCGATGAGTAACTTGGGTTTGTTTATAAAACAAAGCGATCACCGAGTATGGAAGGTGTACGATCCAATTCCCACCCTTAAATATAAGCCGAATCAAAACCGGCGAGTGTCTCGCAGACTCAACGAGGCGATCGCCTTGAAGGTCAACGTCACACAAGGCCAATGTCACCATATGAGGAAGTCCAAAAGTATTGATACAAATGTCACGGTCACCAAGGTCAATGTCACAAAAATGACACTGGGTAGACAGCCATCAACGTGAGGAAGGAAGCTATTGGTGAAGTTTGGTAATGATCCGACTAACGGATCAAGAGATATTCAACATTTACATACAAAAATTATTGACACAACAATTACAATGAATGGATAGATATCAATGTGAGGTAGCTATTTATGAAATTAGGACGTATGTCCAAAATTGTTGACACCAAGGTGAAGGTCAGCCGAATTACGCTGGTAGATATCCATCAATGTACAGAAGCTATTGATGAAGTTTGGAGATGATCCGACTAACGGATCAAGAGGTATTCAACGTCTGGATGTACGTCCAAAATTATTGACATGAAGGTCAAGGTCACCATGGTCACGGTCACCCGAATGAGACACTGGATGGATTACCATCAATGTGAGGAAGCTATTGATGAAGTTTGGTAATGGATCCTACTAACGGATCAGGAGGTATTCAACATGTGGACGTATGTACAAAATTATTGACACAAAGGTTAAGGTCACTAAGGTGAAGTTCAAGGTCACCCTAATGCCCGTGTGTATAGCCATCAATGTGAGAAAGCTATTGATGCAGTTTCGTAATGATTCGACTAACGGATCAAGAGATATGTCAAATTTGACTACGTCCAAAATTTACGTCCCACAAAGGTTAATGTCACCAAGGTGAAGGTCTAAGTCACCCGGATGACAGTTTGGCTACGTCCAAAACTTAATTTGCCACAACGGTTAAGGTCACCAAAGTGAAGGTCACCCGAATGACCGTGGGTGACATTTTTGGTAATGATCAGACTAATGGATCAAGAGATATGGGGAATTCGGCTATGTCCAAAATGTACGTCCCACAAAGGTTAAGGTCACCAGGGTGAAGGTCAATGTCACCCGAATTACATTCGATGGATAGCTATCAATGTGATGAAGCTATTGATGAAGTTTGGCAATGATCCGACTAACGGATCAAGAGATATGGGAAATGTGGCTACGTCCAAAATGTACCTCCCAACGTGTTGATAACACCCACGCCGACTCCGACGACGCCGGAATTGTGACCGCTATATATATGTCTCACTTTCCACTATTGTGGGTGAGACAAAATATATGTCTCGAAAGCTAAGTTTGTGCCATTGGTGTTTTTAAATGTTATTTCATTTACATTTAAATCAAGTGAAGGGATCAGTGGAAGACGGGGGCTAACGTCATGTGAGAGTTACCCCCCCCCCCCCCCCCCCCCCCCCACTCTTCTTCCACTGAAACCTTCAATTAAACAAGGCTAGTGTGTTGCAGTATCGCAGCCACGAAAAAAATAGTCCAACCGGATGACGCAGTGTTGCTTGTCATCAATGATGGAGCAACATATGAAGTTTGGTAAAGATCTCACCAACAAATCAGGAGATGTGCAAAATTCGGGACATACATGCGAGCTTTACTGTCCACGATCCACTGGTGATGTACACCGCGCCAGCGTCAACTGTTTCATGTCGAAACGATAATGATACTTAGAATGATAACCTGACGATTCACATGCACACGAAGAGGACACTGCATAAACACATTTTCGTCTCGTAACCGTAATTCGTTTATGCGATAACTAGCCTAAGTAGAGCTGAGTGAGGAAACAGTTGCATTTTTCGACTTGAAACATTTTACGTCGGCGCGGAGTGCAGTTTCGAAACCAGTTGATTGCAATCCATATGTCGATCCTTCCGAGGCGTTTGATAGTAACAGCGTGTATTGATGGTCCGAGTCACTGACCTTGACCTTGGGCACGGTGTTGCACGGGTGGGCTATATGAAATGTGGATGATGATAAACAAGTACATGTACCAGGAAGTTTCGACTCACTTAGACCATCTGCAGAGATTAAGACACATAAAAACGTCAACGAATATGTTTTAAAACACTGAACTTGGAAATGAGACGCACACAGAATGAAAATAGTGATGTTGATAAATATGCATATGAAGTTACAAGTAAATCAAGAGATATCAGGTACGTACGTATATGTTACTGTAAGACATTTAGCACATTGTATTCATAAAAACTAATTGAATTTGAATTATTTTGACTTTGATCTTGGCCAAACAAGCAAGTTTGTGGGTAAATGAATGAACGCATGGAAAAATGATAAATAAACACATGACGTTTCAAGTCAATCCAACTTATGATTGCAGAGATATACTTAATTGAAAACATTTAACAAATACTTCACTTCAGACGGACGGATGGATGGATGGAGACCCACATGTCAATGTGATCACGGTCTTACATTCAGCAGATCACTTGACCCGTTTATGAGGGTTTAATTACACCCTGCCATCCTCCGATGGCTGCGAATGGACAAACTTGTATCTGTTTATATGTACAACAATGCAGATGCGAGTTCAGTCTCATCGGAGACTTACGGAGCCCCGCAGGGGACGTATAATTCGTTCCCTCAATTTAACAATTCGTTCCCACGAAATAACAATTCGTTCCCACGGGAACGAATTGTTATATCGTGGGAACGAATTGTTATATCGTGGGAACGAATTGTTAATTCGAGGAAACGAATTGTCATTTCGTGGGAACGAATTGTTAATTCGAGGGAACGAATTGTTAATTCGTGGGAACGAATTGTTAATTCGTGGGAACGAATTGTTATATCGTGGGAACGAATTGTTAATTCGAGGGAACGAATTGTTATATCGAGGGAACGAATTGTTAATTCGACGGAACGAATTGCTAAATTGAGGGAATGAATTGTTATTTCGTGGGAGAGAATTAATTTTAAAAAATCCATGTCCCCTGCGGGGCTCCGTAGAGGCTACTCTGGTCACCAACTTAATAAGTGCTATTTTCTCAGGCGAGTACCGTACCTTACGACCAAACATTCAACAGATGTCTGCAGTATAAAATTCTGCAGTGAAAGACGCATACTTAAGGCCAGTATACAATGAAACCTCGCTAAACCGGACACCCTGGGGACCTCCCATACCTCACAGGGTGTCCGGTTTAGCGAGGTTTCACTGTAAGTCAGGCATTCGATTATTCCGAGCCATATGTGTATGTGTGCGCTATGCGATCACGAACACGTATTATCACCTGAGATAAATGACCAAGAAACCCATAACATTATGATCCTGTATGTTTCTTATTGTTCGGTTTAGAGAGGTTTCACTGTACCTTGTACATGTACAAGTCTATTATATACAAGTGAGTGGTCCAAACGTATTACTTGGACCTACAGTCCAAACACTATATGTCTCCCAGCACTACAAAGACCGGAGATGGCATAAACTATTTATATTTTAGCTTTCCTGTAACAATATTATCCCATATGCTTATCATCGTTGCGGATAGTATACACTTGAATAAAACGTATCTGCTTTGGAATGTGATCAAATGAAATGATGTGAATGGATGGTATAGATAATTACAGTGGATTTAGAGAACAATATACAGGTAAACCTCTCTAAACCGGACACCCTGGGGAGGTCCCCAGGGTGTCCGGTTTAGAGAGGTTTCCCTGTAAATCGGGCACTTTTCCATTCCGAGCCATAGATGTGTGCTATGTGATCACGATCAGACATTATCACCGGAGATAAATGACCAAGAAGCTCATAAAAAAATAAGAGCACGTGCGTTTTATTGGTGTACGGTTTAGAGAGGTTCCACTGTATTGGACATCTGAGAGACAGTGCCTTGAAGGGGAAATGATGCTTCACCAGCGAACGAAAGATGGTTAATGGGAGGTAATTCACTTTAATTCCGAACATGTCAACCAGATTCTCAATAAGGTTTTTATTAGAGCGCTAGCGAAGAATTATACAAACGACATCCAAATTTGAGGTCTTCCAGCTTTTATATAAATTAGCATGTCGGTAGCAGCACATATTTTGCGTGTTTGACTTGGTACGCCATAAACATAGTTCTATTCAGTGTAATACATGTTTTGTTTGCTTTTTTGTGCTAAATATGTTATTACAAACGTTTCCGTATTCTTAAGGGTGGGACGATTAACCGCCATATTCGATTATTCGAGATTCGTAACTCCATGATTCGGTGCATGTATACAATCTTAGGTTTCGGTTATAGCTATCGACTTCCGGAAGTGAGAACACGAAATGGGCGATCCCTATACGCCGGTACCGGTACCACCCGGTACCTCTACGAGCGTAACTGTAATGCGTGGCAAACGCGAATATGGGACATGCAATTTACTTCATGTGGTATATTCTTGTAAACTCGATAGAAGCCTTATTTTCGAACATGCTTTACCAAACCTGCTCACATCTTCATCTGAAATTAAAACGCAGGTCGTAGCTAAAAATTGACATCTTTTAACCGACCAAATCGCCGTAAATAGTTGTCCGGATCGTTTTCCCTTCCCCTAAAATGGGACTACGACAAATCGTAATACTCACAAAAAGGGTATAACCAGATTCAACTGTCACATACAAAATGTGTATGCGAGGGCCAAACCAGGCCGGGAAGCAAGGAATTCAGTGCCAGACAGACCCGGCGCACACAGCGGCACACCGTAGCAGATGATACACGAGGCATCGTGTCTGCCACAGCCTAAACATCTTAAGACATATAAGTAGCTGCAACAGTGGTGGCAAACACCACGCCCCTCGTGCAGGTAACATTTCTTTTACCAAATTCAAAATAAATATGATGTTCCGCCGCGAAAAACGGTATCGAGTATAAAGCGTCATCATTAAAGACTTCCAACGGATTCTCGCGATCCCTAAATACACGTTCACGGCGCATGGCCCGACGATACCCGATTGCAATAACTGCTGCTGGTGCCGCCATCTTGGATGTGTAGTCCGCTTCCAATAGCGCAAAGTATACTTTGCTAGTTCAGTCTACTTCAAAGCAGACTTTGAAAATCGTACTTACCAAAGTATACTTTCTTCGAGTAACAAGTTGATGAAATGCGATTTTCGCAAAGTATACTTTGCGCCCAAAGTATACTTTGGAGAGTTGATGAAATAGGCTACATGTCTCCAGTCAGAAGCCCAGTAAGAATGAACCCCGATTGTTAAATTGCCCATCGCATACTCACACGTACCACCCAATTATCATGTTTAAGAAACATGCACAGACTTGCCTATCAACAGCTAAGGTCATTTAAGGACGGGCCAACGGGTTGGTCTATCCCATATTTAACACTCCATAATGAGGGAAATTCCCAAACTTTGAACTCATTATTTACAGAAAAATATATATTCAGCCCCGAAATGAGAATATCCTGACCGGGTGCCTGGTCCATTCCACACCAGTCACTGAGCTCCAACACCAAAATTAATGTGATCAGCATTAATCTTATTACTTAATGAGGCACAACAGGATTTTGCTCTCAAGTATCAGAAGGCTAAAAATGTACATGAGGGCAAAACCATTCATACAAGTTGGCACTACGGTAAGAATGAACCCTGATCCTTAAATTACCCTACGCATGCTCCCGACAAAACACCAACAGCAGATAGTGTTTGTTTGTTGGGGTTTAACGGCCCATCAACAGCCAAGGTCATTTAAATACCGTCAATGGGTTTAGTAGTAAATCACATATATTACCTGTACAAGTACATGTACAAATGGGGGGCGGGGGGGGAAATTCCCAAAATCAGAACTGGATATTTACAATAAAAAAAATAAAAATATATTCAGCCCTGAAATCAGAATAATCCCGATCTGATGCCAGGTCCTCGCCACACCAGAATCACTTAGCCCCCTCCCAAAAGCAGTAGGATCAGCAATAATCTGACATGTACTTTTATAATGGGCAATAACCCAATTCAACTACCAGGTAACAAAAGAGCCAAAGATAAAAACGTGCCAAACCAGGCAACTTGTGATTCCTACAAGGAGAAACCCCACCATTAATTTACGCGGTCACCTTCACCTGACAAAACACCCACCAGCAGATAGTGAAATTCTGGGTTGCAAATAACGAATACCATACTCTCATAAGCACAGATTTTATTGGAGGACATTAATAATTGTATTGTAATAAGTGCTATTACAGCCTATAACACAAACTAAAATAAAATTAATACATAGCAGTTCGACACAAACATAACTTGCTAGCCTAGCACAACTACAAACATCAGATGAGACTGACTGGAGAAATGGGGCTTAAGGCATTTGTTGCCAATTTAGCTCCTGATCTACTAGAAATGTACTGTGTCGTCTGGTGTTTATTTTTAATTTCCATTTTTCTCAACAAAAACATAGTTTGGCATCACTTGAGAATCATTTCCATTGGAAATGATTCTCAAGTGCTGCTAAACCATGTTTTTATTGAGAATAAAGACAAAATATGAAACAACAGCAGACAACAATTTTCGTCTGCCGTTACCAGGGTGGGAATGTGTAATTAAATTGACAAACCAACCACCAGCACACGTTGAATTTAAAGGCACACCCACTCAGTAGTCACAAACTGTTCTTTATATCAGAGACATCATCTGGGACATTTTCTGGCAAAATAAACATTCATTCACCATCACCCCCTGTACCGAGTGGCATTATTATAAATTTTATGTCAGACGTATATTTCCACACTGATATCAGGTTTCCTTAAAATCTTAACGGACATTACTATATTTATTTTTTTGATGTGCAATGATCATTTTTTCAGGCGACGCATTTAATTAGTATAAATAATTAAAAAATATCATGCTCATTTGCATATATGAAAATAGCCGGATACCACCGCGAGTCACTATCATGTAAAATAAATATTACTAAATGAGTTTATCTGTATAGCAGGCACTCGTAATTTAGAACTGGTTTAATAGTGACACAATTATACACTTGTTTAATTTCTATATAAAGAACATTTTGTACCTACTAAGTGGGCATGTACCTTTAAGACTGTCGTCTGGTGGAAAGGGTTAAAACCATGATGCAGGTTTTAAACACTCAATAGTGAACAGTGCAGACACTGATCCGAGAGAGACTGATATGGATCTTCACTGTTCGCAAAGCCCCGCTTCAGCAGTCATTCACAAATAAATCACTCACTCTTGCCAACATGTGACAAAATAAACGTAAGGGATGCACATACAAAACAATGCAATCGCCGGAGAGTGTCTCACTCACAAAGGTCAAGGTCACCGGAACGAAACTGGGTGGGAGAAATCTATGTAAGGAAGCTATGATGAAATTTTGTAAAGATCGGGGAAATACACAAAATTTGAACACATGTCCAAAATTGTTGACGCTGACAACGACGAAGTCGGAATTGTGACCGCTGTGTCTCACTTTCCACTAACGTGGGTAAGACAATGAAATAAATGCAGATCACCATCACAGTGTATGACTTTGTCATTTTCAATATACGTTGTCGCGTAGAAGAAAATAAACCAATTACAATTTACCTGTGTTTATCTTAAAAAAAACACAAGAATTCTGCCACGAAAGCAGTGTTGCGCCTGCCGAGGCATTTGACCGCAACATGATCATGGCCATGTGCTAAAGTAAGCATCACAAAAACCGTCAGAGAAGTGCATGCTTAAAACATGAAAAGGGTAAAGGTTGAAGAAACTTTTTGACATAAAAGGTCATGTTCATGGCAGCAGGAGTGTGTACTTTTGACTCAAAAAATGGCTATGTGATATGTGCTTCCGCAAAAATCTGAAGGTACAAAAGGTCATGTTAATGGGGGCATGGGTATGTTCCAAATGTCCACATGTAGAAAGTGTCCAAATATTGAAGCAATCCTTCGAGTAATATTAGTTATAATCATGAAGAAACTTGTACAAACTTTTTGATGCAAAAAAATGGCCAAGTGTTTCCGCAAAAATGTGAAGGCAAAAAAGTCAAGGTCATGTTAATGGCAGCACGAGTCGGTTCCAAATGCTCACATGTATCAAGTGTTCAAATATTGAAGCAATCCGTAAAGTAATTTTAAAGTTTACGTCTAGCTAATTGCGAAACCAAATTCCTTATTTGCTATAAAACAGTCTTGTCGAAATTGTCCATGGAATCACCTTGATTATACAATCTTCAAAAATTGTCAAGACACACTCATTATTTTGTGCTTATAATAGAGCTGTCCACGAAAACAAGACTTTACAGCGACATAAAAAATAACTTTGACAGAAACCCACCCACAAAATAATGTTCCCTATTGCATTGGTGACATATACCAACAATGTTTTAGGTCAATGCCTACCCTCTGTAATGTAATCATGTTAATAGGCATCAAATGTGTCGGGAGTAAATTAATTGGATTGATTGATTGAGTTATTGGTGTTTAATGGCCTATCAACAGCTAAACAAATCAATTCGAAGTAAATCTCCACCTGCTATTTACTGAAGAATTTGCCTATAATACTTCATAAAGGAACATAACATGCCTTACTGACCATGGTCAGTAAGGTATGTTATGTTCCTTCATGAAATAGCTGGACCAATCTACCCTTAAGGCAGACCTCAGTCTGTGACAATTGTAAATGCTCATCCATATGGCTGGTCAGTCAGATTAGCATCACAGACCATGCTCATAAAACTTTCTCAGGTCATACTACGTTGTCATGCTCAAAATTAATTTGATTGGTCGATGCCGAGCTGTGCTCAGTCTCAGCTAATCACACTGCGTGTATGAATTTGCAGAAAGTCAGAGCTCCAGATAAGGTGCGAATTAGCGTATTTTATACGCTTATTTTAGCAGAATACGCATCGATTATAAAAAGTGGGAGTACAAAATACCGAGAAATATGAAAATACGCATTGATTTTCAAATCGAGTAGTGAAAATACTGTAATAAAGTTGAAAATTTACTTAGTTGAGCTGCAAAAAGCTGCAACTCAAAGAAGTGATTTTTTAATTTGTTTTAGATTTTATCATTTGTTCCCTATTTAACATGGAAGAAAATCAATAATACATTTGTAAAAGTCAAATAATACTCTTTAGATACAAAACTTATCTGGAGCTCTGGAACATGCTCAGAAGGCTTTACACACATGGGCTGTGATCATTTTGCTGATGCCAGCAAGATCAATTCGGTGAGTAAATGGCGAACACCATATGACATATATCAGGTTTCACAAACAGGCATGCTGATCCTTTATGTCAGCTTGTGGTCAATTTGTAAAAACGTGTCTTGGAAACACTACAAAGAAACATTCATTAGCTCAGGTCCATACATGAATATATATCACTATACGGAAACATAACATCCAAGACATGCATTTCAATAGATGGCCCCCAGGCGAGAAAAGGGACCTACAACATTCTATAGCGATAGCTATTGACCCCTTGAGCATTCAGTCGGATTAGAACATAGGCAGTTTGCAGATGATATCTCCATCAGAAAATGTTTTGTTTCATGGAGTTAAATGATCAGTCAACAGCTAGGGCCATTTTACATAGTGACCACGCTCCAGATAAGCTGCGCATTGGTTAAATACCCAATTAAAATTGTAAAAAAAAACAACTATTGAAATCAGAAGTAGCGAGTATCAAAAAGCAATACAAATTTTATGGTACCTTTATCATGTTACAGAAAACAATAAACAGACCACGAATATAGCATATTTTTCTTATTGTCTAAGAAAACACATCTCGGTATTTCATTAGTTTTCATACAGTAGTGTGATTTTATTTTACCCAATTAAAATTTTGAAATACCCAATTGCTTAAGAAATGATGGAGTGACAATACTCAATTACTAATTCCTTATCTGGAGCCCTGCAGTGACAACATTCAAATCCAGTATTTCAAACAGAATCAGGGATATCAGGATTACAACAAGGATGGCCCCCATCGTTAAATTACCCGTTGCAACTCCAAACCTGCCACCCGCCTGTTAGAAAATGCAGATGCGCAGGCTAATCAGAAACCACTCTAGTGGCGAACGTCGCAAGTCATTTTCCTCAGCCGAGGGTTTAAATAGGAAAATGTGTAGATAGATACAAGGAAAGAAAATAACAAATGAAATAACTACGGTCACGTGAAAATTATGTAAACACTGTAAAAAGGTACAAATTGGAAGTCACAACAGTCAAGTAGCATGGTATGCTCTGTTGTCTGTATGCCCACCAATACACATTTTCTCACTTGACCAATCAATCTGTGGCAAACACTGCCAATCAGGATCATCGCTGCATGTAAATTGACGATTTAAAAAGCATACTTTATTGCCTTTGCGACCAGTGTAGACCCAGACCAGACTGCGCATCTGCGCCGTCTGGTCACGGTCTACAATGTTCGCCATTCAAAAAACGCTCACCTGTAAATACCAATTTTTACCTTTTCACATACCGCTGGTTAAAGTTCTACATAGCAACATTCCTGCGTATGATCCACACACATTAACTCAGCATCCAACCCTTGTGCTCGTCAAAATATCCAGTCCTCGACAAATTATCTTGCCATCAGCCACACCCATCCCCCCCTCACGGACTCTTGTTTGACGGAGACAATCGAATCATCCTTCCATCCTTGCGTTCTAACCACTGCAGCTTGGTACAAATACATAAAATGCGTTTTGCGACTATCTGGGTGTACATGCATGTATATGTAGGAACAGTTGGAGCCATAATCATCTCAATGAGAAACAGTTAGCAGGTATGATGTATTCCGAGACATTGTTATAATCATCTAAATATTATGTTTCTGGTACAAAGTAGTAATACTATCAATTATTTTCCTGTTCTTGCTCCTCACCCTGGGCGTCGGACGTCCACAGCTGAAATATACATAGAACCAAAGATTAACAAGACTGCCGAATGTCACAATATACGCCTGTCGAGGCATGTCCAGTAAATAAGGGGAGATAACTGAAAACCTCTTCCTCTTGTCATGATAAACATGTGTAGCAAATGTGGTTGTGATCCGTCAAGTAGAACTTGAGTCATTGTGTAGACAAGGATACAGAGTACGAAAATTAAAATGACCGCCAAGGGGAGGAGATAAGTCATCAGATTTTTTTTGAAAATCAATAGGCTTCTTCATCTTGCCGTGATAAACATGTATACTGAATTTGGTTACGATCGGTCAAGTATAACTTCAGCTATTGCGTGGACAAGTGGAGCCCGCCCGCCCGCCAGCGCGTACAAGATGAATATATAATGTCCCATTTTTTCAAACGGGCGTATAAAATTGCAAAGGCCATCTGAAAGTGATGACAAAATCAAAGTTGGCACACCGATTACACCGAAAAGTGGTCATTACTAGGTGTCAAAATCGATACATTTACACGGTTGAGACCGAAAATAGAACAAAGAATCATAAGAGAAAGGCATGTGTGAAATATCAAAACATTTGGTGAATACAATTTGGTTAAGATCCGTCACGTAGAACTCTAGTTATTGGACAAGCAGTGCCCGCCCAGACAAGGTGAATACATAATACCTCCCATTTTTTCAAACGGGCGTATAAAAAATTAGTACATTCTTGCGCACATACACCTTTGGGTTGTGGTTTATGTATGCATGAAGTTCCAGTACTAGGAAAATAACATAAAGTTCTAGACCAGACAAGACAGTGTTCGCGGTGGTGACGCAGTCATAACATTATCAATTCCTACATGTATGTATCCCCTTATGCTCATCTGTGGATACAATTTTTACACATCTGAACTCTTTTAAATGTTTGGTTTATGTGGCTGTGACTGGAGAAATGGGACTTACGGGTTTTGCGATCAGTGTAGATCCAGATCAGCCTGTGCATCCGCAGTCAGATCAGGATCTGCAATCTTCGCCATTCCATCAATGAAACACCACTGATGCTTCTAACATGCAATATAGATCGCTATCAGGCTACAGGAGTGTGCTATTTCATCACAAACCTCAAAAGCCCATTTCTTCAGTCACATATGCCCAAAGGAGAATCGGGTGCAGAGCTAAGTAGCAGAACTGTGTCAAATTGATAGACTAACTCATAGTAATTAACCCATCCCATGCTGCAGACATGCCATTAAGATCAGGGAAAATCATAAATATTTTCTTTAATTGTGCTTAGAAGTATATGTCATCGAGACGGTTCAAATGAGTGGTCGCAACATATACTTTCATTGAGATAAAATAAAATATTTTAAAATATTCATACCCGTATAGGTGTATCCCACATGCAATGGGTTAATGCTAGTTCGATTATTCCTTGCTTGTATATTTATCCCTTGAAAAAACTCAAATTCCGGGATGAAAATCCCGACTTACCGTAAGATTATCTCTAAGCAGCTGCATTATCAAGGTGCTGTCTTTGTATGATTCTTCGCTTAGGGTGTCTAATTCTGCTATGGCATCATCAAAAGCCTGCAAAAATCATATACTTCATGTACATGTATATATACTACATGCATTAGCCAAGGTGACAAACAGATACATGTAGCTTGTGATAAGTGTTGATGAAGCACAAAAGAGTAAAGCTATTAGTACAATTATTAAACGGAGGTCTAACAAACTTTTAACTTATATATAAATTGCATAAAGTGTTACTCATTGGTATCAGTTTCAGCAATAACTAGAAGATGTGTTCATAGAACACGGATGCCCCACATATCGCTTTGATAATAAATGAGGCCAAATTCCAAGTCAAATTTTTGAAGCTGATCCGTGAAAGGGAACAGAAAGTATAAGATATTTACCCGAGCGTTAAAGTTTTTGAAGCACCAAGTATGTGACCTTGACCCTGGGCTTGGCGGGGGCAGGACAAACGTGGATTTGGCACAGTGTGGTAGAGGACCATTAGAGCAATGTGTATATGAAGTATGAAGCTGAAGTATGAGGCCAAATTCCAAGTCAAATTTTTGAAGCTGATCCGTGAAAGAAAACAGAAATTATAAGATATTTACCTGAGGGTTAAAGTTTTTGAAGCACTAAATATGTGACCTTGACCCTGGGCTTGGCGGGGGCAGGACGAATGTGGATTTGGCATAGAGCGGTAGAGGACCATTAGAGCAATGTGTATATGAAATATGAAGCAGATCGGTCAAAGGATGAAGAAATAATGAGACATTTACCAGAGCGTTAAAGTTTTGTGACGGACGGATGGACAAGGTTAACACTAAATGCCCCCTCCACTATCGTGGTGGGGCATAAATAAGCTGACTACTGACATTGATCACTGTGGTGATGTCCTGACAAGCAAATTAGGATATGCTGACAGAGCTCTAGATAAGCTGTGTATTTGCTTAAATACCCAATTAAAATTGAAAAATAATAATAATTGAAATCAGAAGTAGCGAGTATCAAAAAGCAATAAAAAATATTGTGGTACCTTTATCATGCTGCAGAAAACAATAAACAGACCACAAATATAGAATGTTTTTCTTATTTTCCATGAAAACACAGCTTGGTATTGACATGTTTTCATTTCGAAGCAACCTATTCAATAATTGAGGTCTGCTGATGTGTAAACAGTAAGCGATTTTATTTTACCCAATTAAAATTTTGAAATACCCAATTGCTTCAGAAATGATGGAGTGACGATACTCAATTACTAATTCCTTATCTGGAGCCCTGTGCTGACATACATAAACACACGACCAATGGTTGTATAAGAAAGCATCACAACAACCGTCAGAGAAGTGTATGCTTACAACACAAACCAAGAGGGCCACGATGGCCCTAATTCGCTCACCTGACTCCATGAACACCAGAGGAGAATGTGACATTGAGTTCATGTGTTAAAAAATTGTGATATTTTACCAAATCTGAAAATGCTTCACCCAAGGATCTTAACTTAATATGAAGTTTGGCCGATGCTGGAAAAGACGTTCAAAATCTCGAACAAATGGACCTTTTGGTGGCCATCATGGATGACAATCATTTGATTCTGACAAATATTGCACCATAGCAATCGCCGTATTGATACCTTCAATTTGATATATGACATGAGCATATACGGTAAAAAATAAAATTTGACCCCACGGGCCACACCCATTTTTGACCCCGGGGTCACCATTTTAACACCTTTGATAGAGCATTCTACATCGATAATTCCTACCAAGTTTCGTCGAAATCCGGCTGGCGGTTCATGAGAAGATTTTTTAAGAATTTGTGCTATTTTTAGACAGCGGCCATCTCGGATTAGCGACGACCTCCGTTTTAACAAATCTGAAAAGGCTTCACACATGGACCATAACTGTGAAGTTTGGCCACCAAGGGGCAAGCGGTTCGTGTGAAGAAGAATTTTGAAATCTCTAATAAAAGAACGACCTTTTGACACCAATTTGACCCCACGGGCCATGCCCATTTTTGACCCCGGGGTCACCATTTCAACAACTTTGAAAGAGCATTGTACCTCGATCATTCCTACCAAGTTTCGTTGAAATCCGGGAGGCGGTTCATGAGAAGAAGATGTTTTAATAATTTATGCTATTTTTAGACGTCGGCCATCTTGGATTAGCGGTGGACCTCCGTTTTAACAAATCTGAAAAGGCTTCACCCATGGACCATAACTTTTAAGTTTGGCTACCATGGGCCAAGCGGTTCATGTGAAGAAGAATTTTGACCCCGGGGTCACCATTTTAACAACTTTGAAAGAGCATTGTACATCGATCATTCCTACCAAGTTTTGTCGAAATCTGGTTGGCGGTTCTTGAGAAGAAGATTTTTGAAGAATTTGTGCTATTTTAGACGGCAGCCATCTTGGATTACGTAATGACGTCACTTTAAAAATTTTGTAATCCCCCTACCTAAGGACCATGACTATCGGACCAATGGTGACTATAGTCCCAATGGTTACCGGGAAGACGTTTAAAAATGTTCACGGACGACGGACGGACACATTGCGGTAACAATAGCTCACATGAGCTTCGCTCAGGTGAGCTAAAAAGGCCAAGGTTGAAGAAACGTTTGGACATAAAAAAATGGCTAAGTGTTGCCACAACCATGTGAAGATCAAAAAGGTCAAGGTAATGTTAATGGCGGCATGTGTGTCTTCCAAATGCTCACACATATCAAGTGTTCAAATATTGAAGCAAGTAATCCAAGTAATATAACAGTTATACCATGGTGACGAAGCTTGTACAAACTTTTTGACATTTCGGACAACGACTCGGATGACGACGACAGAAAAAGGGGCGACTACAGCTTTCTGCTAAAGCAGGCGCAACAAAACTGTCTCCCTCTAAAAATGACTACTGGTAACCATTTCAACCCTAAATAACTGGAATGGACTGTGATATGTTAATTCTCCAACCAATCAACTCATCGCAAATAACTAGTCCATTTATAAAAAAAATGTTTTTTCTTCTTCTAAAAATATGAAAATTACCTAAGGAGACAGCTCGTTATGAGAAAGCTAATCTGTGTCTACACTGTTTGCAAACACTTCTATAGAAGTCTGAAGTATTGAGGTATTAAAACAGAATTTCAGATAACTACCTTTTTGGCAAGTTTACATGCGGATTCGCGGGAATTTTCTATTTCATAATGAAACACAGAGAAATTTAACGCCAGCCCAAGTCGGATCGGATGTGTCGGTGGCATGTCCTTTGCAGCAGCCTCCATGGCATCATTGTATGCGTTTTTAGACTGTTCTACCGAACCTGCAAATAAAAACAGAAATACTGTGTTTATACTAAAATATAAGCCACAATATTTTCAGTGAACATAATATGTACAATGTATCTTTATCAGAAAGGGGTATTGCACCAAGTATGTGACCTTGCCCCTGGACTTAGCGCCAGTTAGCGGGATGGGACGATCATAGATTTGACACAGGGCGGTAGATAACCATTAAAGCAATGTGTGTGTGAAATATCAAGCAGATTCAATCAAGAAAACAGATATTACAAGACATTTACCCGAGCATTTAGGTTTCGAACGCAGCAAGTATATGACTGTGACCCTGGGCTTAACGGGGTGGGATGATTGTAGATTTGTCCAGGGCGGTAGAGGACCATTAAAGCAATGTGTGAGTGAACTATCAAGTAGATGAGTGCAAGGAAACAGAAATTATATGATATTTACCCGAGCTTAAGGTTTCGAATGCACCAAGTATATAACCTCGACCCTGGGCTTAGCGGGGGCGGGACAATCATGTATTTGTCACAGGATGGTACAGGACCATTAGAGCAATGTGTGTGTGAAATATCAAGCAGAAACGTGAAAGGAAACAGAAAATAACAAGAGTGCCGTAAGTCACAAAAATCGAATATGGGCCAGACAGCGAACATGACGAAATATGAAGCTTGACGATGCTTCAAATTTCATTTGAGATCACTGTGATCTCAACCAATCCAATAGTCGCAAAATGATTGTCAGACTATTATTTATGAAAAGGGGTGTTTTTGTTCTCAAAAAATAAGTGAAAATTACTTGCAACAAGAAATGTGGCCTGCCGGCACACAAATGCCCCGGTGGCAGATTGGAGAAACTGTGACAGTTAATTAACCAAAGTGATAAATATTCACAAACACATTTATGAAGGTCAAAAGGTCAAGGTCATATTAAGGACAGTGTGGATGTGTGGCATTTGTCCACACGTATGATGTATTGAAGTATTAAAGTAATCAGTCAAGCGATATAGAAGTTATGACAGAATTGAACAAGAGTGCCGCAAGTCACAAAATACGCCCGTCGAATATGGGCTAGACAGCGAAGATGCAGAAATGGGAAGCTGTCACCAAGGCAAGAAACATTAATGAGAATTTGAAAGTCTATAGCATTATTTCTTCATCTCGTTGTGCTAAACATGTATTCTAATTTAGGCAGAGATAGAAAAGTAGAGTGTAAAGTAGAAATGATAGGGAATTGGATACAATAATGTAGAAAAAAATGGCTAAGTTAAAAAGGTGATATTTTTGTTAAAAAAAAAATTTTGGCATAAAAACACCAAGGTGCACATCTTCAATATGTGTAAAAGACGTGTGTATAGTTTCAGAACGATCGACTGAACTGTTTCGGAGGAGTTGTGTGCACAAACTCTGTACAGTATATTATAATTGTATAAAGAAAAATGCAGAATAAAAAGTGGCTAAAAGTAATAAAAAAAAGGTGTAATATTTTTTGAAATAAAAAATTATTTTTTTTCGGCATAAAAACACCAAGGTGCACATCTTCAATATGTGTAAAGACGTGTGTATAGTTTCAGATCGATCGACTGAAAGGTTTCGGAGCAGTTGTGTACACAAACTCTGTACCGTATATAGAACTGTATAGAAAAATGTAGAAACAATGGCTAAGTTAAAAAGGTGATATTTTTGTTAAAAAATATTTTTTCGGCATAAAAACACCAAGGTCCACATCTTCAATATGTGTAGAAGATGTGTGCATAGTTTCAGAACGATCTACTGAACGGTTTCGGAAGAGTTGTGTACACAAACTCTGTACCGTATATAGAATTATATAGAAAAGTGTATAAAAAATGGCTAAGTTAAAAAGGTGATATTTTTGTTAAAAAAAAAATTTTGGCATAAAAACACCAAGGTGCACATCTTCAATATGTGTAAAAGACGTGTGTATAGTTTCAGAACGATCGACTGAACTGTTTCGGAGGAGTTGTGTGCACAAACTCTGTACCGTATATATAATTGTATAGAAAAATGCAGAAAAAGTGGCTAAGTTAAAAAGGTGTATATTTTTGTTAAAAAATATTTTTTCTTTTTTGGCATAAAACACAAGGGCACATCTTCAATATGTGTAAAGACGTGTGTATAGTTTCAGATCGATCGAATGAAAGGTTTCGGACAGTTGTGTACACAAACTCTGTACCGTATATAGAACTGTATAGAAAAATGTAGAAAACAAATGGCTAAGTTAAAAAAGGTGATATTTTTGTTAAAAATATATTTTTCGGCATAAAAAACACCAAGGTCCCACATCTTCAATTATGTGTAAGAAGATGTGTGCTAGTTTCAGAACGATTCTACTGAAACGGTTTCGGAAGAGTTGTGTACACAAAACTCTGTACCGTATATAGAATTATATAGAAAAGTGTATAAAAAATGGCTAAGTTAAAAAGGTGATATTTTTGTTAAAAAATATTTTTTCGGCATAAAAACACCAAGGTGCACATCTTCAATATGTGTAGAAGACGTGTGCATAGTTTCAGATCGATCGACTAAACGGTTTCGGAGGAGTTGTGTACACAAACTATGTACCGTATATAGAACTGTATAGAAAAATGTAGAAAAAATGGCTGAGTTAAAAAGGAGATATTTTTGTTAAAAAATATTTTTTCGGCATAAAAACACCAAGGTCCACATCTTCAATATGTGTAGAAGATGTGTGCATAGTTTCAAATCGATCGACTGAACGATTTCGGAGGAGTTGTGTACACAAACTCTGTACCGTATATGGAACTGTATAGGAAAATGTAGAAAAAGTGGCTAAGTTAAAAAGGTGATATTTTTGTTAAAATATATTTTTTCGGCATAAAAACACCAAGGTGCACATCTTCAATATGTGTAAAGACGTGTGTATAGTTTCAGATCGATCGACTGAACGGTTTCGGAGGAGTTGTGTACAAGAACTATGCGCTTTTTCTTCAGCCGCCCGCCCGCCGTGCGGTAAAACATAATACGTACCGTTGTTTTAAAAATGGTTGTACAAAAACTCTTAAAAAAAGTTCTTAATGTGAATTAAAAGTTCAAAGTTGTGAAGGTCAAAAGATCAAGGTCATATTAAGGGCAGCATGGATGTGTGGCGTTTGTCCTCAAGTTTGATGTATTGAAATATTAAAGTAATCCACCAAGGGATATACATGTACAGTCAAACCTGTCAATAAAGGCCAGCCACCAGAAGAGAAAAATCTGGCCTTTGTTCACATGTGGTCTTTGTTCGCTTTATGTAGTAATTGGCAAAACAAATGAGTGGCTGCAATTGACAGGTAATTGCTATTCGGAGGTGGCCTTTAGCACAGGTTCAACTATAGAATTGAGAAACTCCGGCGAAGTTCTTAATGTGAATTAATAGTTCAAAGTTGTGAAGGTCAAAAGGTCAAGGTCATCATTAAGGGCAACATGGACGTGTGGCATTTGTCCACAAGTATGATGCATTGAAATATTGAAGTAATATATCAAGGGATATAGAAGTTATGACAGAATTGAGAAACCCAGGCGAACTTCTTAATGTGTGAAATAGTTCAAAGTTGTGCAGGTCAAAATGTCAAGGTCATGTTAATGGCAGCATGGATGTGTGGCATTTGTCCACAGGTATGCTGTGTTGAAATAAGCAATCCTTCAAGGGGTATAGAAGTTATGACATAATTGAGAAACTCGGCGAAATTCTTAATCTTAATGTGCAAGACACACGGAAATACGGACACACTGACCAAACATTATATGCCTCTGGCTCTACTGAGTCCATAAAACGTGTATATTCTGATTTGATACGAGTTGGCTCGTTTGGATCTACATTGTTTGCCAATACCACTATACAGGTATGTAGTGTTGACAGGGTTAAAGACATGCTAGTACCGACAGGTTCTCACACCATTTGAAAGGCTATATGGTGGATGAGACACTAATTATCCCCCTCCTCTATCGTGGTGGGGTACAACAGGGATAATTTTTTCAAAACCTTAGCAAGACTGATAACCACTGCAGATCTTGATATCTTTTAAATCCCAGCATTACCTTCAACATTTCATATATGATCAAATTACTCACTACTTTTCTCCTGGTCTGTATTGACTTCGGCGAGATATCTATAGTAATCACCCTTCATTTTAAGGTAAAATACTTGGCTCTCCACATTAGTCGAAGATTTGGGGATTAAATTTTTGTCCAGTAAATCCTGAAAAAGAGGTACAATGGAAATTATACATATATTTTATACAGATTTCGAGACCGGATATAGAAGTTATATTTGCTTATATAAACTTCAGTTTCTTCAGCCCTTTTCATAGTGTTTTCCCTTAATTTATTTGCACATACAATCAAATACAATCGAGATTCCCAATAATTAGCCTGTATCCATTTACAGATTGGTGGACTGAAGCAGTGTGGATAAAGTGTTGCTCAAGGACACAACGCACGCCTCTAGCGAGGCTCAAACCCACAACCGTAAGATCAACAATCCGATGCCCCAGACCGCTCGAACATGCGCTCCACAAATAAACTAGAGCAAGTGAGCAGGGGCTCACGTATACCCCTGGCCGCTTGGTCTGACCAACAAATATTTTCTAAATCATTTGGCCTTGACCGTGGGCATGAAAGCCACATGGGTGGGCTATTGAATGAAAATATGGATGATGATACAGATTACATGAAGTTTCAAGTCAATCTGACATACAATTGCAGAGATATTGTGTACTTAAAAACTTTAACGCAAATGTTTATAAAAACTTTAATGCAAACTTCAAAGTAATTTGTCCTTGAGCATGAAAGCCGCATGAGGGGGATAATCAGAGTAATGATAAATGGGAACACTCACCAGAGCTCCAGTTAAGGTGCGTAATTTGGAGGTAAATTTATTATTTCTCCATCAAAAATGGCAAGTTGGGAGTGCTTTAGAATCGTCTCAATGAGACGATTCTAAAGGACTCCCAACTTGCCATTTTTGATGAAGAAATAAAAAAAAATCACCCCAAGTTGGTCAAATTACGCACCTTAACTGGAGCTCTGACACTCACACGTTAAATAGTGAAAGTGGTCTGTCGATGCACTTAGGGCCGGCCCCTAATTTAGAAATAGTTAGAACAACTTTCAAAACTAGAGAAAGTGAGCAGGGGCTCACATATACACCCAGCCACCGCCTGGACCAGCAAATAAAAACACAAATATTAAAAAAAAACGTTAACGTAAATTGTTACCGTTGCTCAGGTAAATGTCTTATAATTTCTGTTTCCTTGCACGGATCTGGTGGATACATGTATTTCACACTAAACGAGCTTTGATAGTACATGTATACCAATGTGCCGACTATATCGAGCTGTCTGCAAGCCACAATTTAGCGGACGCGACAAAAACATAAAATAAAGTAATTCGACCTTGACATTGTGCACAGGGGTTGCATGGGTTGGGCATAATATGAAAATATGGATGATGATAAAGACATGTGAAGATTCGAGTGAATTGGCGAAGTGGTTTCAAAGATATACATGTAGTGTTGTTTATAAAACTTTAACCTAAATCCAAAAATTTTTTTTTACAGCTACATGCTCACTCAGCAGGCACAAAATGTTCTTTATAGGAACTATACAAGTGTATAATTGTGTCAATATTCCACCAGTTCTAAAAAGTATGACCACCCGCTATACAGATACACAATCATTTAGTAATATTTATTTTACTAATAGTGACGCGCAGTGGTATCAGGCTATTTCATATGCAAATGAGGCATGACATTTATTTTTAATTATTTACACTACCGTAATTAAATATGTCACCTGAAAAAATAATATTTTCAACAGATTATAAAAGTATGATTATTGCGCATCAAAAAATAGATACACAGAGAACAAATAGTAATGTCCGTTAACATTATAATGAAACACGATTATCGCCCCATTATAAGTGTGAAAGTTTACGTCTGATTAAAATGTATAATAATGCCAATCAATATGTGGGGTAATGGTGAATGAATGTTTATTTTGCAAGAAAATGTCTCGGATGATGTCTCTGATATAAAGAACAGTTTGTGCCTACTGAGTGGGCATGTACGGTACCTTTAAGGTAAATTTCAAGGACCTTGGGCACAGGCATTGGAGACGTGTAGAATGAAAATATGGATCCTGATAAACACACATGTGACATGTGAAGTTTTCAGTGAATTGGCGAAGCGGTTTCAGAGATATAGTATTCTTAATACTCCATTGACACCCAAAGGAGACGAGGCATGTTTGAAAACATAGAGGGCCAGAGAAGTGTATAATAAAAATATGGATCATGATAAACACCCATGTGAAGTTGAGTGAATTGGGGAAGCGGTTTCCGAGATATAGTGTTGATAAAAACATTAACCTAAATCCAAAACAAATTAAGGTAAATTTGAAAGTAATTTGACCTTGCCATTGGGAACATGGGCCGCATGGGAGAGGTGTAGAATGAATATATGTATAATCACTATAATGATAAACACCCATGTGAAGTTTCGAGTGAATTGGCGAAGCGGTTTCAGAGATATAGTGTTCATATAAACTTTAACCTAAATCAAAAAATTTCACCTTGACATTGGGCACAGGAGCCGCACAGGTGGGGTGTAGAATGACAATGTGATCATGACGAGGCTTTGATAGTACATGTATACCGAAAAACTTTAACCAAAAAATTATAACACAGATGCATGTACGTACGTCTATGTATGTACGCCAATGTGCCGACTATATCGTGCTGTCCGCAGGGGGCTGGACAAAAATTAACAGTTTTGACTCACAAAGTCCTCAGAGACCTTGACTTTGGGCAGATGTAGGCCATATGCAAAAAAAATCACCATCCATAGACACACATTGTGGCCAAATATTATCAAAATCAGTGAAGTGGTTCATAAGTTATTGAAAAAATGACACAGGTTGCACTGTATCGCTACACCAAACTACATGTACACAGTAAAAAATATGTGTAATAGCATTTACACTTCGCTCACTAAAATATAGAACTACCTGTAGATGGGCCAATTTAGTAATGTGACAGCAGCTGAGCAGACGGGACTGGGAATCAGGAATTATGGTCATTTCGTAACCTTACAGTTTTGTAACCGGACATTTTTGGTAAATTATTAACCATTCAGTAGTTCGATTCATAACTGTTCAAAAACCATTGGTCAATGTGTAACCGTCTCTCGATAGACGATTAAAGCTAATGAAACAAGGTGCTAAAGGGACTAATTTTTAAACATCGTTCAGGCTTCAATAAGTTTGAGTGTTAATTAATGGTTTCTTTTGAGCGCTAATCACGCTGCATAATGGCACCGCATGGCCTGAAAATAGCACTGATCCGAGGTCCTGGACCTGCAAATTTTAATGTCGGACCTTTGTATTTTACAAGCAACAAGCCACCGGACCTGTGATAAAATTGAAATCATCATTCAGTGGTGACATTTCGCATGAAACAGACATGTTTTTCTAGTGATTATCCTCTTGGACCTTCCAAAAGTCATCGGACCTTTTACTTTTTTCCAGGGTTGGCCGGGAAATACCGGGGGCGGGAATTCCCGGTGGGAAATACCAATATCGGTATTTCACGTCCCGTGAAATACTCCCCAAAGTGGGAAATACCGGGAAATATGAATTTTGATGTTATTATTTGATAATTAAAGTTATTTAAATTAAGTTTTAAGCTCAGTAATAGTTAATTAAACAATCAACAACTTAATAATTAGATATAGGGGTTAATTACAATGTATAGATCTGTTTCATTCCCAACTAGGGGTACTCATCAGGTGCAATATTTGGCAACCATGACATTTATATTTTGGTTGTATTATTTTTTGGTAAATTACTTCTTTATTTTTTAGGAAGCATATGCGAGATACAATTCACAAAGATAACGTCATCATGATCAGACTATGTTTAGACAACAGGCGGTTAATTGTCAACCTTCTCCCACACTAATATTCGGTATCAAGAAATGAGAATAAATGATCTTAGCATGCATGATGTGCATACACATAGTCTCTTACAAGTCTTATATGACTGACAATGTACTGTTGTTTTATGCTTTGCATTTGTATTACTTATTTGCATTATTATTATGACATTTGTTTAACATGAAGACTATGGGCCACGATGGTACATGTACGTATGAGATACAGTACCTAAAATCGTTAAAATTAGCCAAAAGCCTACAAATGTCTACTTATTTGCATGTACATTGATGAGACTTTAATAAACCATCAGACTATGACAACAGGCTGTTAATTGTCAGCCTTCTCTCTCACCTTTTGTGAAATACTGTATAATAAGAACCCAGGTGGCCTGTATATGGTCATGTCAAGTTGTAAAACAATTACACTTACACTGTACATGGATTATCCCTGTTATCAACAGGGATTTTCTCAAAATTCCAAAAGCAGCTTTTATTAGTGGCATGTTACTATAGTAATGAGGGGTGTTCTCATATACAAAATAGACAGTTGGCAAATACTACATAGACTTGTATATAGGGAAGAAAATTGTCTAGAAAATAATGATGTTTTTTTCTTCTCTAAATAAACTTATTATTTCTTTTTTTATTGCAGAATGTTTTACCTGTAGGCTTATCAGTCAACACAGATATAAACCATAGTAGATATAGGGGAACATAGTGACTCATCTTGACATCTTGGACTTAAACTACTGGTAAAAGCTGCTATTTTCAGGCCCTGCACCGTTGCCTGAATACCCGCGCCCAACGTCCACCACCCTTCTATGTCCTTGTAGGGGTTCTGCACAAGGAGGAAGAAGACGTATCCACGCAGGTGAAGCTTGTCTCCAGCAAGAAACTATCCAAACAACAGAAGAAAGCTACTCGCGAGATGGAAGGCAAGATCTACGCCACGTAAGCAGAGTACAGCGAGGGCGGTATGTCGGCTGACAAACTACTATGCAGACTGTCCCGCGTCTACAGCAAGTAGTGCATTGATTAAATATCGTTTTGTATATGCCATGACGCTACCACTCACACATTGTATAATGCAACTTGTAAGTTACTATCTGTTCCACCTTCTGCTGCCGAGAAACTTTAGAGAAAAAAAAATCTCATTAAACTCAGTATTTGATGGAATTTGGGGAGAGTGACTTTTGATGAAAAAGTACCGACAATTAAATATGTATTCAATGTGTTTAATAGCCAAAAGTTCATCAGCAGCAAAAAGATAACAATTTATGCCGCATACAATCTGTTCAGGGTTTACACTGCTCACAGCCTCACAAGTTTCGGTACAATGTATACAGTTCTTTGTTCATTTAAATCATTCTGATATTACACTATCAATACAATTGTTTTGATGTACAAGTACACATGTAAAACATATATTAAGTCTAATAAAATTGTGTTTTCTTATTATTTATTATTATCCTAAATGAAAATTATGAATGTAGATTGAAAGGTGCCAAAGACAGCTAATAATTAACAGTTTGTTCAATCAGCGATGTGTCAGCCGACTAGCAATATTTGACAGGGGATTAATTATGACAACAACATTCAAAAACCCGTCATTATGTCTAAATCACACATTTCATCCAGTCTGAAAGATGTTCAATTTATCATCAAGACATTATTAAAAACCTTTTTTTTTGTTTCATCTACTTTCATCAAAAGAATTTTAAGTTATTTCTTAATACTTGTTTTGTCTAGGTTACGAATTGACCAATGTTTTTGGCACTGTCAAGAATCGACCAATTGAATGTATACGAATCTACCAAGAATGTCCTGTTACAAAACAGTAAGGTTACGAAATGAACAGATACCGGAACCAGGCCCAGCCATCGCTGAACTGGCATAAATTCACCACTTACCAGTACATCACCGCAAATGTCTTTCAATTCTTTCTCGATACTTTCTTTGTATGTCTTAGCCATTTGTCTTCTCTTACTTTCAAGCTCGGGATTCTTCCCTTCAATGCTGGAAATAACCCTCCAAGAAGACCTACGAGCACCTACAACATTTTTATAAGCAACCGAAAGCAAGTTTCGTTCCTCGTTGGAGAGTTCCTCTCCAAGTCCGACAAGTGATTTCATGGTTTTTGACATATCATCATAGCGTTCTGCTTGTTCGCCAAGCTTTGCACGCTCTCTCAACTCCTCCTTTTGAGACAGGGACATGTTTAATGCAATTGATTTGATGTCGGAGAGCTAAAAGAATGTCTACAGTGTCTTCCACCTTTCCAAGATGGCGGTTCATGGGGCAAATCACACCTTTCGCACTAATAAATATTCATACGCCACATAAACCCAGTATTTAGAGCATGTCTACAATAGTTTCTAGGGTTTTCTGGCACAAATGTGTTAATGTGTTATATGAATAGTTCAGAAATTTGCGTTTGAAACACAAACTAGTACAGTATTACATTATTACTCCCTGGACTATTTTATGTAGTCAAATGAGTAATATACGAGTTATCTTCCCATAATTATTAATCATCATAATGTGGGCGTTCCCCACCTTCTCTGATGTCACAGCTTGTCGCCAAGGAAACCATTTCCTTTTAAGAGTGTACATTTGCATAGTTAATTTATGCAACGATTCGAGTCTACACGAAGGAATATTGTATAATCGGGTACGACATGCGCTGTCGTAGAACATGTATCGGCACCGATTGAAAGGTTCTGGGTCAATTCGTTCGTACCCATACTATAGTAGCCGATTTCATCAACATTGCAAAGTATACTTATCTGATTTAACTTAATTAATTTGCTAATTAGGTAAAATAAGAAAAACACTACACATATGCAAATAGGCATCTGGCAGTTTCTTCGTCGCATTTCCACTTTAAACCTTTGCCGTACTCGACATTGTTAGGTTCACCATTTGGCTAGTATACTAAATATGGCGGTATTATACTGCATTTTCAATCATTGGCTACCTATATGTCGTGGGAACGAGATGCTATCTCGAGGGAACGAGATGCTATGTCGTGGTAACGAGATGCTATCTCGTGGGAACGATATGCTATCTCATGGGAACGGCATATAGCAACTCGTGGTACCACCTAACGAGATGCTACATCGTGGGAACGAGATGATATGTCGTGGTAAGGAGATACTATCTCGTGGGAATGACATAGCTAACTCGTGGTATACGCATGGTCGTGAGAACGACATAGCTATCTCGTGGTAATGAGATGATATCTCGTGGGAACGACATGCTAGCTAGGTCGTGGTAACGAGATGTTATGTCGTGGGAACAAGATAGGAAAATAAATGCTCATGTCCCTTTTAAGCTGCCGTATTTATCTCATGTATACTATATAGTTGCAATTGTATTGATTTCGGTATGAGCAAAATGTGTCGATCCGAATACAGTGTCTCCCGCATATATGTAGCCTATTCGACATTAACGGAGCGGCTTCGGTGTGGTCAGACGTTACTAGTGGTGTTCCCCAAGGTTCGGTATTGGGCCCATTACTATTTATTATATTTGTCAATGACATTGATGAAAGTATATTCAGTTACATGAAGAAATTTGCGGATGACTGCAAAGTTTATCGTAAGGTAAAAAGTCAAACAAATATAGACATATTACAAAAGGATCTTGATAGTCTATGTAAGTGGTCAGAGGATTGGCAGATGGTCTTCAATGAGTCAAAGTGTAGTGTGTTATTCATTTTGGTTATAATAAACACAATGCCAAATACATAATGAACGGTACTGTTCTTGAGTCTGTTTCAACAGAAAGAGATTTGGGTGTCTTAATATCAAATGATCTTAAACCATCTCTTCAATGTGCTGAATCTGCTAAGCGTGCTAATCGAATGCTGGGTTGCATCAATCGGAATATAGTGTACAAGCGGAAAGACATCATCGTCAGGCTTTATAAGCAGCTAGTACGGCCCCATCTAGAATATTCAATTCAGGCCTGGAGCCCTTGCTTAATGAAAGATATTCAGCTTCTGGAAAAAGTCCAGCGTCGCGCAACAAGGATGATTCCTGAAATAAGAGAAAAACCATATCCTGAAAGGCTGAGAATTTTACATCTTTCATCTCTTCAACTTAGAAGGCATCGCGGTGACATGATCGAGGTCTTCAAGATTTTAACCGGCCGAGAATGTATCCTGGAACATCACCTATTCGAAAGAAACCTAACCGAATCTACACGGGGACATATTCACAAGCTCTATATGAACTACAGCAGGCTAAACCTACGTAAAAGTTTCTTCTCACAGAGAACAATCTTGGCCTGGAACAATTTGCCACTCAGTGTAGTAAGTGCCACTAGCATAAACATGTTTAAAAACCGAATTGACAAACACATCAAGAGAACATATGGGGTTGTAATGGATGCCATACCGCTTACCCAATTTCCGCTGCCGGGAACCTGAGGGGTACCAGCTGCGGGTACAGGTAAATACAGGTAAATTCCGTCGTCCTTACGCCTGAGATCAGTACAATTCTTGACATTGATTTCGATGTACTCGTAAGTCATATTAATATACGCAATAATTATTTAAATGCTTGGCCTAAAATTATGAAAACCGGTCAGGCGACTATCTTGGTCACTGTGCACACAAACCGGTGCCTAAAGTTACTCAACCGTGTAATGCACCGTACCACATAGAGAAAGTGATAAAAATCCCAAAACATGTGCAACATGATGATGATAAGTTCGTCAAAACATTTTGTCATACCACTTGATACGCTTGAGGTATACACATCGTTTTCCGCTATTTACACTGAATTTATACCTCTCACAATCATGGTACGTCTGATGGAAGTTCAGAGGGGTCAGGCTATTGCATTGCTAATGCAAGGTCAAACGCAACAGCAGGTTGCTATGCAGTTCGGTGTGAATGTTTCCACCATGGAACGTCTTGTCCGTCGTCTGTGAGAGACCGGAAGGGTTGCCGACCGACCGAGATCGGGACGTCCGCGCGTAACGTCGCGACGTCAAGACAGGACTAGTCGTCTCGCCCACTTACGTAATCGCCACGTTACTGCCACTGAAACCGCTATTAACACGGTAGGCAATCATAATCGCCACATTCACCCCAAAACTGTAAGAAATCGATTGCGCGAGGTTGGTCTGTCTCTCACTCGTGCACGTCGCGCGCGTCGTATGGCTTGGTTGGCGGCACATGCTCCCAGACGATTTCCAATGAGGCAATGGAGACAAGTCTTTTTCACAGATGAGACCCGGTTCACTCTTTTTCGTCCGAACGGTCGACGTCGTGTATACCGACGTCGTGGGGAACGCTTCGCCGACGCTTGCGTTCTTGAGAGGGATAGGTTTGGGTGGCTCGGTTATGGTCTGGGGAGGGATATCTCACGGGGTAAAGTCACCGTTGATTGTGGTAGCCGGGAATTTAACCGCCGTAAGATATAGGGATGAAATCCTCCGCCCGGTTGTTGTTCCATTTGTGCAACAGCGTCAACTAATTTTCCAACATGATAATGCCCGGCTCCATGTAGCCAGAGTTTGTCAAGACTTTCTCGCTGACCATAACATTAACCCACTCGACTGACCAGCGTACATTTGTTTTCGAAAAAGCACTTCTGGAAAAAAATCGTCTACTATGTTCATGTTTATCCCCGTCTTGCGCATTACCGGTATGACTAGAATACGAAGAGGACTTTCTGGTGGTCATATCCTGATCATGCGCATTACTAAAATACGAAAAGGACATCTTCAGTGAAAAGAAAAAGACTTCTGGAAAATATTTTCATATTCTGAAAACATTTACATGTATATCTGAAAAGGACACGTGTCTGAAAATGACTTGTGAACATGGCCAATTCTATGGAGAAATAGTATTTGAAAGGGTGTTAGAATGACTCATGACTAGATAATAACATTATGAAATTATTTAATAGTTTTAGAAATTATATTGGAGATATAAGTTAACTTTTGTACATGTAGTTAATATTAAATTAATATAGATGATTACGATGTTGATGAGACGTTTTGCATAAAATAATGACATTTGCAGGATACAGGTGAGTTTATCTTGGAAATATGCACACACATATCGTGTCTGTATGTATAAGGAGTACTCGTTTCCATTTAATATGCATACTAGTCATGATAAATACCCATCTTGCGGAATAAATTAGTCTCATAATTTCTAACAATATATAGCGATTGTTTTTACATCCGGCTATCAATCAGTGAACGACAAGTTCAAATTCTGTGTTTATGTCTGTTCATTACATTATGGTACTCCTGCATTCTATATGACTTTCATTTGACATTGATCTGTTCAATCACTATCGCAGTCATGTTTGTCTCACCCACGTTTGGATGGAAAGCGCGACATACTGGTCACAATTCCGGCGTGACATTTTCGAAATTTATCTCGCGGCCAGTAAAACTTCAATGTACGTCCATCTCTTCTGCCAGTTGTATCGTCACCAAAGTTGACCAAACAACACCAGTATGCTCGCTGGCAATCGCCATGTATAGAGGAGGTTATCATAGTGTTCTGAACATCATGTCCTGGAAGTTACCAGCTATCTCACTGTGATGACTACCAACAAGTTGTTTATATGGTGTTGTAAACTGTCTCAGACCATAGTGTATTGAACTTCTCCTGACCACAATTTATTAATTTAAGCCGGTTAATTGCTATAACTTTTTATAAAGACAGCTTTGCTGTCAGTTTCTTGTTGCTCTTCATTAAGTAAAGTCGCCGACCATCCAACTGATGCCCGTGTTTGATCTACATCCCTCCCTGCTATAAGTCATTAAGAATTATAACAACAGCAGTAACAACAACAACAAGTAACAAATGTGGGACCAGTGGTTGCGAATGTCTGGCAATAAGGAATGTAATACGAAGTGTCGAAAGGATACAGATGATGCATCGGCCGACTGCACGGAAAGAATCCCACCGCTACAAGCACATACGGTAAAGCGACACCTCGGCCCTAAGACACCTCGGCCCCAGACACCTCGGCCCCTGACAGGTCGGCCCTAAGACACCTCGGCCCTAAAAGACATCGACACTTCGGCCCTAATTTAAATCAAAGTACTGAAAGTACTGAACATAGGGTACTATACGATTAAACTAGATTGATTGATTGATTGTTGGTGTTGCAGTTTCATTAACCCTTAAAGCGCTCGATACGACAATTGTCGTCTGCTGTTTTAAATATGTTTCTATTTTCTCCTCAAAAACATACTGAGACGATTCTACTGCGCTGCCAAAACAGGTTTTTAAAGAGATTAAAATATACAAAATTAGCAGATGGCAATTTTCTTTTTCAGCGCTTTAATGGTTAAGGGGTAAACTATTGATATGGCACAAGTACAGTATGCACTGCTACAGTATGTACCAAAACATTCAACAATATTAAAGATTATGCATAGAAACATCAGAAAGATGCGGTAACAAATATACGAGACATCATCAATTCAAGTATACATACAGATTCCAGATATCTATGATCATTATAGATATATTGAAAACTGATTGAAGAGCAATAGTTACAAGAATTCCGCCACGGAAGTGGTGTCACATATGAGGCCCCTTTCTCGTCCTGTAGTGGGTGTACAAGTTTCGATTGTGTATGTACATCAAAGACATTCTGAATTTTCGTTGATGTTAATGAAGGTGTTAATCATCAGTTTGTATACAGCTCATAATCCCAATGAAGTGTATTAAAGTAAACACTTACATATAATTAGCAGTTTATCCTTTTGGTAAAGCCCTTGCACGTTGTTACCAGTAATTGCAGTAATCGAAGTTACTCATTAGTTAATTGGCGATCAAGTATGTATTTTTGCAAAAAATATTGGGGCCGACATGTCTTAGAGCCTATGTGTCAGGGGCCGAAGTGTCTGGGGCCGATGTGTCTTAGGGCCGAGGTGTCGTAGGGCCGACTTGTCTTAGAGCCGAGACGTCACTAAAGCGCACAGCGTACCAGGAAATAAAATATAGACAGAAACCCAGTGCCAATGTATATATGTATAGTAGTTTTGATCTATGTGCACATTTTATTACAAATTTTAAATACGATTTTACTGTGATTTTAAAACATGCCTTACGTATTTTATACGGTGCCACGATAAGCCAGCGTGGGAACGTCAACAACAACAACAACAACACAGTACAAAACACGTGCTTCCGGTTTCAGCCTCTACCAAAACAAACTTTGCCAAAAGAAAATTTACTATTTTGAACATGCCGAAATCAAAACGTGATAAGAAAGGTTTGTGTTATTGCAAAACATTATATTTAGCATATTCATTGTGTGTGTACATTTCTAAATTACATAATGTTCAGACCGAGACGCATTTGAATTGTTTTGTAAATTGTTTAGAAAGGTGTTTCAACTTTCATACACAGGTGTAGCTTAGAAAATCTCAGCTCTACGGATGTGTTTTACTATTTCATCTGTCTTTTATATTTTCTGTATCTGTGAGAGCTGAGACCCTTATGGAGGGTGGGGGGGGGGACAGCAAACCGTTGATACGGTGTAGAATGGGGCGGAAAACGGTGCACCGGGGGTCGGTAAACGGTGTGCCGTGGGGCGGAAAACGGTGTGCCGTGGGGCGGAAAACAGTGTGCCATAGGGCGGAAAATGGTGAAATCATGGAAGGTGGGAGAGGAGGGGGTGGAAGGTGGGACATGAAGACCCCCTGTCCCCCCCTCCTTATAGTGTAAAATTTATTCACAACTTATAACAGCCTTACTTCGCTAAGGTGAAGGGAGCGACCCGTATAGAAACAATGGAATACCTTGCTCTACACAGTCTGACGAGTGAGATGTTTAACACTTCAGTCACAGGTTGAAGTAACGGACCGAGGTCTATAAATATATTAAATATACCTAAAATCATTAATAAGTGGAGAAAAAAAAGCTATTTTTTTTAATTTACTCCCTCCTATACACAAAAGAAAGGTTCCATTGTTTTAATAGACTGTTCTCGGACAGCCGCGAGACAACGTACTCTCACGAAACAGTCAACCGATTTATATCATTGTCGCCTATTGTAGAAGTTAGGAAAATGTTAGTCCTCTGCAACGATATGTTCCCCTATGCGCTACGTCAACTCGTTTTCGAGCTATCGATTATTTTGTTTTAAAAAAATTAGCATTATTGACAGGTCGGAAATGATCGAGCCAGGGTTGGCCGGAAAATACCGCGGGCGGGAATTCCCGGCGGGAAATACCGGTATTTCCTGTCCCGGGAAATACTCCCCAAAGTGGGAAATACCGGGAAATATGAATTTTGAATTTAAATAACTTTAATTATCAAATAATAACATCAAAATTTTTGATGTTATTATTTGATAATTAGAGTTATTTAAATTAAGTTTTAAGCTCAGTAATAGTTAATTAAACAATCAACAACTTAATAATTAATTACATATAGGGGTTAATTACAATGTATAGATCTGTTTCATTCCCAACTAGGGGTACTCATCAGGTGGAATATTTTGCAGCCATGACATTTATATTTTGGTTGTATTATTTTTTTATGCCCCACCACGATAGTGGAGGGGGCATTTAGTGTTACCCTTGTCCGTCCGTCCCATCCGTCCGTCACGAAACTTTAACGCTCGGGTAAATTTGGCCTCATTTATTAACAAAGCGATATGTGGGGCATCCGTGTTCTATGAACACATTTTCTAGTTGTAAATTACTTCTTCATTTTTTAGGAAGCATCTGAGTGTCTGCTAGATACTATTCACAACGTCATCATGATCAGACTATGTTTAGACAAAATGCTGTTAATTGTCGACCTTCTCCCATACTAATATTCGGTATCAAGAAATGAGAATAAATTATCTTAGCATGCATGATGTGCATACACATAGTCTCTTACAAGTCTTATATGACTGACAATGTACTGTTGTTTTAATGCTTTGCATTTGTATTACTTATTTATTTGCATTATTATTATGACATTTATTTAACGTGAAGACTATGGGCCACGATGGTACGTATGAGATACAGTACCTAAAATCGTTAAAATTAGCCAAAAGCCTACTAATGTCTACTTATTTGCATGTACATTGATGAGACTTTAATATACTTTAATAAACCATCAGACTGACAACAGGCTGTTAATTGTCAGCCTTCTTTCACACATTTTGTGTCATACTGTATAATAAGAACCCAGGTGGTCTGTATATGGTCATGTCAAGTTGTAAAACAATTTCACTTACACTGTACTGTACATGGATTATCCCTGTTATCAACAGGGATTTTCTCAAAATTCCAAAAGCAGCTTTTATTAGTGGCAGGTTACTGTAGTAATGAGGGGTGTTCTCATATACAATAAAATAGACAGTTGGCAAATACTACATAGACTTATATACATGTATAGGGAAAAAATTGTCTAGAAAATAATGTTTTTTTTCTCTAAATAAACTTATTATTTCTTTTTTTATTGCAGAATGTTTTACCTGTAGGCTTATCAGTCTACACAGATATAAACCATAGTAGATATAGGGGAATATAGAGACTCATCTTGACATTTTTGAATTAAAAAGACCACCAAGATTCATATTTCCCGGTATTTCCCGCCATCCTGGGAAATACTCTTATTTCCCGGGAAATTGCCAACCCTGGATCGAGCACATTCCCAAGGCCAAAACTGCTATATAACAGCGTAAACCTCGGGTTCAAAATACACTTTTACGTTGTCCCGGCCCGTAAATAAACATTTTGCATTGAAAAAACATTGTTTCCAATCGAACAGTTCTTCAAACCTACATACATGTACATGTATACTCATCCAGTGCGCCACGACAGACAATTCAATCGCACCGACATTTCTATCAATTCTCGGGAAGCCATTTTGTATTTAAACATCGTGGTATTGGTTTATTCGCCGGAAATCATGGACTTACTATGTGGTTATAATACATTGTACCTTTGTTGATGGTAAAAGTATCAAGAAAAGTATGTATCTACTCCGATTTGGTATGGTATGTATGTGTGGTAGGGATCGATGTGGCTCCCTGTCGGGGAATGTACTTCGCGTTATGTTTTAGGTCGTAACCGCTGATCATCCCTACCCTAGGCATGTGATCGTTCCCAGATTCGGATTTTGGGGTGTACTGTCGGGACTGAGGGTGATGTGGGTAATTACTACGGGTGAAGGGAAGTGGGTCTGGGGGACTGAAATATCCCTGAGGAGCTAAGGGAGACGCCAATGGAGCACTATGTATGCCACTTTTGAGTGGGTATTTGTAGCACTATGTAGTACCAGTATGTAGCATGTGATCAGGACATGTGGCTGAATTGTGACTGGTGACTGAATGGGGCTGAGGAATCCTGGAGCAGAATAGGTGACACTCGGACGTAAGTGAGTTAAATTTTCATTCAGGATTGTCCCAGGTATGGGCAGAGACATCTAAATCCTTGGTATGGGGCAGTAGTATATAGTGAGTCAAAAATCATTTTCACCTCTATATACTACCACCACCACCCCCGATAAAACACCGTTTCGTCCAATAGCACAAACTGGTCACCAACACAAAAAAACGTGACAATTGGTGTCGTAAATACATCATGTTTTTCCAATTGAACAGATAAAACTATATTAATAAAAGGATTTGTTTTCGTGTCGTTGTCATAAATACCTCATGTTCATTTAACGTGCAATTGAACAGATAAAATTAATAGGTTAAATATTATAACAAAATGGATAAAGTAATAGAATGGGAAGTGGAATTTTGTAATGACCTTGTTGACGAATTTTACTATAAAATGAAATCATTATGCAAAATAGATTACATGAAATATCAGCGTAATTTATTACGCGCCGATAAAAGAGTTGCATTTTCAATATTATCCCGAAAATTATGTAGAAATTATAAAAGCCAAATTCGCGAAATGAAGCGACTAAATAGGATCGACAAACGAAGAGAATGGAGCTAATTTTATAAAACTGTTTAAAATCAACGATTCGTTTACGGATACGTTTTTCTACGAAGAAACGGAAGAAATTAGTGATTTATTTTAATCAAATCTTCCATATGAAGAAAAAATGTATTCAGAGTTTTTTCTCCCCCAATAGGTCTAATTTAGCTTGAAGATCAGCAACTAACTCTACCAACTTCTAGTCTACACGTTCCCCCCTAGCCACAGGGCAGCGTAGTGCTATGTCTACAACGAAGTTTGGGCATACCGAAACTTACAGGGGCATTTGGGGCATTGAAATTGTGGGGGCGGACACAAGGAAACTTTCTACGCTCTCGATATGTTTCGTTTAGAATAGTCTTTACAAGCAAGTTTCTTTAAACAGTAGTAGCACCACTATTATTTTTTTTTGGTATATATATGTATATGTTTATGTTCTTAATTTGGACTGAAAAAACATCATGTGTAAATTTTTGAACACCATAAATCTCAAGGTTATACAACAGAAATATGATAATACCAGAACTAAAAAGTTTGAGAAGAGAAAGCCGAATCTTAGGATTACTTATAGTAAACGGTTGAGCGTTAGGGGGTTGACAAATCTGATAAACTCCAACAAGAATGAGGCGTTTATGAAGCGGTTTACGCGCCACAAAGAGAGCCTTTAATGATAATATCAAAGGAGGAAGTTGGTAACTGAATTCAAAAAGAAAAATATTGGCGGGTGTTAAGGGCTAGTGTAATTAATTCTAAAGAATTACCTCCAAGCACGTCCCAAAATTAGACGCCAAAATAATAAGAAAAAATTATCGTTAGCGCGATTAAGTGGAAAAAAAAGGTGAACGAAAAATTATTGGGGTAGGGGGGCTCACGATGAAACATTGGATAAGGTAGAAAGGGAAGGACGGGTAGTTGAATTATCTTTCGTTTACAAACATTGACATTTAACGAGTCTGAACGCATGATGTCGATAAAATCGCTCCGTATCTAACACAATTTTTTTTTGAGATATTCATATTCTTACAAGCTAGAACATATGGAGGGAAACAATGAAAACCTAAAACTAATACTATTTTACAAAATCTCGGTGGTAGCGAAACCCATATCATCAATGAAAAACCTGTTAAAAAATGGCGGTTTCAGATAAGGAGCAAACACGGATAATGTCGATAATATAGACAGACCGAATACCAAGTGGAAGTTTGTAAGATGGGTAGAGGTTTTTGTAAAGTTAATACAGGTGGTAGTAGGGTAATAGATTTGGGAACTACATCCAAAGAAGCGGCGGGAGGACTTCCAGAATGGTTGAGGAATAGAAAAGGTATGGTTTTCTTTAGATAAGTATATTGACGACCTTTGGTCTGTTCAGTGTGTTTAGCTATGCACCTGATAAAAGATCAGACCTGACTTGTACGGAAAAGCGAAAGAACTTAGTAAGCAATATTTCGGTAGTAATGTATGGTTTCACAATTCTTTTTTCGACTGAAAAAGGTTTTTGAAGAGTTTTTTAAAATCGGTATAGAAGTATATCAAACCCACCGAATGTGACGTATAGGGGTTGAAAAAGGTACCAGCGCACTAGTGATGCAATAGGTATAAAACCAATGACAATAGGGACTGTTAATAATCACGCATTTTGATAAAAAACCTTAAAAACCTATCTAAAATTACGCCTCTGCAATTATTGCAAGCAGAATTCACGAAAGCGAGTAAGTAATAGAAGAGACACGGGACCAAATGTATGAGAGGTGAGACAAATATACTATGCGATGGTAATTATTTAGAGCGCCCGCGTTCGTCGTTCGAGAAGCGTTCTACCCAAATGGGTTTTTTTCTAAAAAAAAAAAAACAAGTTATGGCGCGATTGATTGGATGTACTCTGTGGGAAAAGGGCTGGAGGGAATTCACATTCACACGAACAGTGCGGAGACACGGGAGGTGAAGATGGATTTTAGGAGCTCCGGTAGATGGGGTATGTCAGAAACCAATACCGTATATCAATATCACGGCTGTTACTGGCTACGGGTGTGAGATTCATGCAAAGCATAAAAAGAGAACGCGCATCCACAATGAGGAAGAGGATTAAGTTATTAGGAAAAGCAAATAAATTCACCTAGTAGTTATGTGGGAATGCGATTTCGAGAAGAATGGGTAAAGATATAAAGATCGGTTGCGACACTTACTGTTTATCATATCAGATAGATAACGGATTTTGAGGCATATGTTCCAGTCAAGATGCTGACCACGTTCCGGTAAGCGTTAGTATAGGAGATAATTTATCAGGAACGGTAACTCATATTGTGATAAAGATCCCGCCAAAAACTTATAGAAATTCGCAGAAGATTTGAAAGTCGGGAAAAAGCTATAAGAGTAAGAAGAAGTTTTGGTCAAGATACAAAATTTAATACGGAATATTTACGCGAAAAACAAATCGCCAGATCAAAACAGTGATAGATCATGTTCCTGTTATAGGTATTTAAACAGCAGTAAGTACGATATAAATTAATAAAGAAATAATTAGTAGGCGAACTGTCATCAACAACGAAGCAAGTAATGTTCGGAAAAAGGGCAAGAGCGCGACCAATATTTCTATTTACTACGGAGTTTAGATTTCTTGATGTAATACTTTACCTAGGACCGGTGTGTTACGATAGTTGGATAAAGTTACGACTGCAAAGACAGAAATCTTTCTTTCCGTACGAGTGGATTCGATTTTAAGACAAGCTGGATTACCCGGACTACCGGATATAGTGAATTGTGTATTCAAACTTTGGGAAAATGTTACTAGACGAAACGGAATTAAAGTAATATGTCGTAGAATTTTCGAAGAAAATAATATGAAACTTTCAGAGATGGTTGAATATTATAGATACGATTTAGAAGTGGCAACGTTCCTAGAAGCTGTGGGGGAAACTGTGTGAATTTATAACACACGGGGATGTGATATTTTCAAAGACGCGGTACACTACGGGTGTGGCTATACAATATTTATTGAGAGGAACCATTAAGAACAAAAATTTCGAAAGCCGATTATACCGAGGATGCTCATGCGCACGGAAAAGAAGAAAGAAAACATACAAAAATGATGAAAAGCGCTCTAGTTGGTTGGGTCATCGATAGTATTTACGCTGATATGCGGGGAAGCCGGCGTTTAAAATTTTGAGTGGGGTTCAAACTTGCGAGGCTGTTTTGGGGTACGACGGCGAACCGCGTTTATATTTATTACGGTATATAAAGAGCTTGCCGATGTGGGAAAGAAACTATAACTCATATAAGTAACCACATAATCCTAAACTTATTAAAAGTTTAGTAAAAGAGTTTTATCCGGAGACTGGTTTTGGTTTGCGGAGGTGGAATATAGAAGTTCCACACGACTTTAAAAGATAAGTTTTCCGAATTGTCTCCACTTTTTATAAACAGAGAAGTAGATATTGATGAGGTTCCGCGCACATGGATAAAAATATTTTGAAGATACTGGCGAAACTAGAGAACTGGAAGAAAATTGGTTTGGATCTAATGTCGGCCACAAAGTATTGCTGTACGCGCCCGCTGTTGAAATGGTATTTAAAACCGGCTAGAAATAACGGGAGTTCCTTCGGTGTTATAGGGATTTATATTAGTGGTAAACCCTTCGAATGGTTCGCTAAAGAAGTTCCGCCACAAGACGAACGGGGGATGTAGACCGAATAAGAATCCGGTTGGTCGAATAATGTAAATTATTAGGAAAACTCGTGTTTGCGGAAAAATGATAGAGGCAACGGGAGAGATATTTAAATACGACATATACGCGAGACAAAACCTGTGTTGACAAAGCATTAGATACCGCGTATTTTTGATGATTTGGAAGAGATAGGGAGATGCATCTTCAAGACAACCCCGGTTCTCAGTAAGAGACCATTCATGCGGAATAGCGTTTATCAACTAGCTAAATTGAGAATGTTTAGAATTTTATACGAATTTCTAGACAAATACGTAAAAAGAGAAGTACTTTGAATTAATACAGATGGACAAGGTGTAGGTGTATATAGGAGTAGTGGAAAACGAGTAGAGGAATTGATTTGACCAAATTTAATAGACGAGTTTGAAAAGAAATAAAGAAATGGGTTGGCTTGGGATAAATGGTAGAGTAATAGAGAACCAGAAGACATTTTCAAATGGATTAGTGGAGATAGGGCTTGATAGCGTTTTATCTGTTGTAAGTGTTATTTCGTAGGAAAAAATTTAATTCATTAATAAAAACTCGCGAAAGAATGTCAGAGAACTAACGATTTAAATTGGGATAGATATAAACGAGTAATAAGCGGAAACTACAGAACGATGGAAAACCATTATAGATGTAGCGCAAAATAGAGGATTTAAAATGAAAGACGGCGTTATGAAAAGTACTGTCAAACGAAAATTAGGACTCTCGGCGTACTACGATAAAAGACGCGTTTGTTATCGGACGGAATTTACATACGGAACCTCTACGCAGCCGGGGGTAGCTGGGTGTCAGAAGGCACCATAATGAAGTTCTTCACGAACAAACCCGCGAGATGGACCACTATCTAAATAGTAGAGCCCGGGCTCATGGGTTTGGTAATAGATCGATCTAGATGATATAACATTGAGGAGAACCACACAGGATCAGTTGCGGGCGGCGGGCTGCCACCTTCGAGCTCTCCCGGTGATAGATGTGTACCGGACGCCAATATCGATGGAAGTGCAATCGGCGATTGCTGCTCCTCTAAACCAACGGGTCGCCCGCGCGAGACGGAGAGGGCTTGTCGTCACCCTTTTTAATTGATAGTCTACGGGCTTCTTACCTATCAAATCTGGTCACTCTCGTTCAGTGCGGTACCAAGATGGAAGGGGCAGTCTGGCCACCACTCGGTCAGATCGCGAATGAGGGGTCTACAAGTTCTTTAGCGTATTGTGTTCCGAAACAGTCTCTCAGCAGGGTTCGATTGAAGGCTTCCACGATCCCTGTCCCGGTGGATGTGTTGCGCGGCGCGTCTGATAGGAAACTTTGTGTTTAGACAATAGATGAGAGACCGCGCCATGAACTCGCGGCCGGGATCGGACTCCTGGAGATGATTGGCCATTGACTGATTGAGGAGGACTCTTCTTATATATTCGGGAAAAGAGCTCGGCCACCTCCTTAGACTCTTCATAGCAGTGGCTCAGCCCCTTATAACGACTCGCTACCGTCAAGACGATTTCGTCAGCGCGTACTTGTACGTCTTGCGACGACAGCGATCGTGAGGGAGAAGAAACAGGACGCTCGCTTGAGTGAACTTGGTCGGCACCGTGCACGACGAATTTCGGGCGCGGGAATATTGTGAGGCGCGGTAAATAGATCTGACAGATGGCCTGCTCTTGAGCCATTCCTTGGTGGCGTTTCTGAAACATGGTCGCCGCCGCGAGGTTCTGATGGCGCGAGTCCCTTAAGTAGCCGCGTGGGCTGTAGTATGTGTTTTGATATTGCGCGCTAGTTTGGTATCAAGTGGTCGCGCGGTGTTCATCGTATAATGCGAAGTTAGGTATTATAATTATCGGACAATCTCAAACACGCACTCGTTTCCATTTATAAAAAAAAAAATATTAATTTCTGTAAAAAAAATAATTAATTTAAAATTTTCGAATTTGAATATAGTAGCGACGAGACCCACCACACCATTCTACGACGGATGAACGTGATCTCGCGGGTCTGTTTTGGGCTCTGACGGTACATAGAAAATCTGAAAGGTTGTGGGCTCACGATCAGAGGCGCGAGATTCCTTCTGTGGGCTATGCCAGCGCGTACTCGCGGTTGGCTTCTTCAACGTTCTGGAAAGTGTGCGCGGCGTGATTCTCGCGGCGAAGCTTTCGTTGACCGGTCCAAGATGGGCGGTTCGTTTTTCGACCATGCTGCGTCTGCATCTTGAGTTGTTCATTCAGCTAAATCGTGACGCTCGCGTCCTCATCGGTCCGGAGTTTTTTAGTTTAGAGAAGAAATAGTTGCTACCGCTGAAAGCCAATGCGTTTTACGAAGAGCGCACCACCTATCATTATTCTGATCGAAGCATTTTATTTCTTATAATTTAACGGGAAGAATTCAGCTTAATTAGATAATTCGGGTCCCAAACTGCGGGCCCGTAATCTAGGTACGAGACTACGTCTCTCGCAGTAAAGTCCATTTGTTGGGAGCGACCATCCTAAGGCATCTTTCCTGCTCGAGGTACCCGATACTGAGACCCGATTCACCACGGTGTGATAAGCGCATTTCCTATCATTTTACCCTCTTGTTCAGCCATTATTGATATAAAAAGGATCGCGTTTAATGTTTAAAATATGGGCGAAATTCCTCAACGATTGGATTGGAACCGCATCGTCAAACAGTGTTGGGGGTTGTTTTTTTCAATTTCAGCCTCGTTGGTTGACCTGTTGTTGAAACGGTTAAAGCACCATACAGGGTGCCCACAATGACAGACCACCACAACAACCCACGGGATCCATAACAGTTGGAGCAATCGGTTCCAATCCAATAGGATTGGGGGAGAAACAGCTGCCTCCGGGTGTGTTGTCGTCTCTGTCTCCGATTGCAACGGACGTTATGGCCTCTCGAAGCTTCGGCGAGTATTTTTATCTTGTTTAACTTTTCGTTGTGGCAGCAGTGCGCCTCTCCCAGCCGCACGTGTCTTTTGGGATTTTTTATACGCTGAATGTTCATTCCAGTGGCGGAGTAACACTCGGGTTCGATTGTGTTGGAGCAATCGGGTTTCAACACCGTCACTCTCGCGGGTGCGTCTTGTGTCATCATTATTAGGGCTTATAGTTCTGTGGACATATTTGTCCAAATTGACAGTGTTTACCCGTGATCAACGCGGTTGTATTGTGCGTCAGCGGGCGGGACTAAGATACATTCCAAACTTGCGATTAAAATTGAGCAGCATGGCTGTTCTAAGAGTGTGTCTATAAAAGGGGATCGGTCTCTAGATCGCCAATATCCCGCGTGTCTGGTATAGGGGAAGTATACTAACTGTGGGTAAGCGTAAAAATAAAAAGCGCGATCGATAGTTTTCGTATCTCGCAACCTAATTTGGATTCGGTATCGCTGCGTACAATTTTTATCGACTCCGCATCTGACATCTTATCCACTGACAAACTGAAGACTCACTACGAGATAATGCTCGATGGTCCTCCCAGCAACCGCGCAGCAACCGCTCACGTCGCGCCGCGTTTTTTTCTTTCGGGACCATATCGGAGCCGTTGCTGACAGGTGTTCCTACTAAGTGTGTTCAGTCGTTATTGGTCTGTCGGAAGTCGGTGCGCTGTTTCTTCATTAGCTGATCGAGAAGTTTGTCGCCAGTTCATTATGCTAATTTTCTTAAAATTGTTCTTTCGAGTTTGCTCAGCATTGTTAAGCATTTACTCTGCAGTTAGTAATTAATTTAAGAAAATTAATTACAAATACATTATAAAGCAGTTGGTTGATCATTCTTTAGCAGAAGCTGGCGTGTTTAGTTTTCCGAACGTATCCGTCGAACCTCCAGGCGCTCCTCGCGCGTGGGGATAACGTCGTTTCTCTAGACATTCATTCGCAATGGGTCTCGGTCCTTGCCGAGGAAGGGGCGATTCCATTTCGTTTGCTTGCGGCAGATCTGAGGACGGCGTTGTACTTCTGGAATGGAGATCCATACGCTTTGCCTCGCAATGGGCGGCCAGAAAATGCGGCCAGAGGCATGTCTTCTTTTTGGTCATCGCAGCCTTGGCCGAGCAACGTTCAATCACGTATAGGGTGGGCTTCTCCTGGAATATTTGATAGAAGGCACGCAGCCAACCGTGAGCTGTCGCCTTGGGGTCAATAACGTATACCTCAGGGGTCGGGCCACAGGTGGAAGACTCGGACTATGACACCAAAAAAATTGCATTAAAAAAATCCCATTACCCACCCACTTGGTCTCGTACAGTACATAACGTTAATTCAAGGGAGGCGATAAATAGGACGTATTATAGAAGATCCTCTTTTTTCGGCTGCACAAACACAATAATAAAATCGAGTAAATGTATGAATATGATCTGGCAAATCGATAATAAAGGTATAGGTGTGTGAATATATACTCAAATCGCTGTTTCAAGTATTTATTGGAGTATTCGCGTTTTGATACCCCATCCAAAGCGAATGGTTGCGTGTACGAAAGATCTCACACTGAATCGGAGGCCGTCCGGCTGGATTATCGGTCATTTTGGTCCGATAGCTGATCGCCAGCTTCAAACTAAGACGTGACATGATCATATACATTAGAGACTCCAACCATACAAGTTCGTCCAATTGTGATCGTTCGCGAATCTAAAACACTTTTTTCTATTTTATTGACTTTCTTTCATGATTGCGTACTATCAGATTATGTCTCCGGAAAACCTGAAAGGGAAGTCCTCGCGTCTATTTTTAGGTGTAACCAATCAGAGATGTTCTTACGTAGACGCTTCGGTTGGTTGTATTATGGAAGATAGTGCATTGGACCCAGTTCCAGATAATGAAACGAAATTATTAGAAAAAGTGTTTTGTTGATCGGGCGATGTGTGAGGTGAGATTCTTTCGTACACGCAAACTTTCGCTTTGGATGGGGTAATCAAAACGCGAATAACTCAATAATACTTGAAACAGCGATTTGAAGTGAGTATATTCACACACTAATCCCTTTATGATTGCCAGAGACCTAATTTATACATTTTAATCGATGTTTATTGTGTTTGTGCGAGCGAAAAAAAAGAGGGGCTCTTTCTATAATAGCGTATTTATGCTCACCTCTGAATTAATCGTTATGTACTGTACGAGACCAAGTGGGTGGGGGTAATGGGATTTTTTTTAATAGGCTTTTTTTGGTGTCACAGGTCCGAGTCTTCCACCTGTGGGTCGGTCCATATCACGGGCGCCGCTGGATAAGTCTCGTGTTGTGCACAGTGGGGCACAGGCAGGATCACGATTTTGTGGACGAAAGGCTCGTTTGTAGTAAGAGCCTGAGTATTTAGTCGAGGATGAAAAAACCGTTTTTTCCGCATCTGTTGCCCACATAGATATAGCAGAGTGTGCAATCTCCAACGTGCATTGGTATTGATTTTTAGTACATCGTGAGACGTATCGGCCATCTCGACTGTTGGAGTTTGCGGTTCCGGTAATTATATTAGTACACGTTCAATGTGCGCTCATCCGCCTCTTTGGTTTATGGGATCGTCACCACCCTCGCTAGCGTTCTCAAACTTGGCGTCCGCTACCCGTGCAATTTGGTCGTCGTCGCTGAGCTCGCTATGTCTAGCATAACGCGTTATTTGGTATTCAGTGAAATTTCGCGAGGGAGACGGTCGAGAGCTGCAGGTCTTGACAACCGCGCAACCTCCGGGAGAACGCTTAGAGCCCGGAAGCAAAATGTTTCCTTATTCGTCCCCACCTGGCTGTGGCGTGCGAGGACCGCGCTGTATGAGTTGATTGGGTAATCCCTCGTGTACCTTACCTTCGTGATTTGGGGGTTATAAAATTTGTCGGATCTGATTAATCGCGCGAGTTCCGGCATCGTGACCATGTGGTACTCCAGCGAAAACATTGTTCGATCGTATACTTCGATTGTCATGTCAGTGGCTATGAGAACTCGGCGTAGTGTTGTAAGTAGTTGTATTCGAGCGGACCGCCACCAAAGCGCTTGATAGTGGGCTGTGACTCTCCAGCAACTCAAAGTCATGAGCGGGATTGTAGAATCGGTTGCGTAAGCAGGCCGCGACACGTTGTCGCTCGCGACGTTATCTGCCTTGTCACTAGCCCCGATACTAAGTCTGGTTACGTTCCTATTTCGGCTGGTGTCAATACCTTGATATTACGCATTTTTCGCACTTTGTGACGTCTTCCACAGTGTCTCTGGTAGCAATGGTAGCCGTCGCTGTCATCGATCGACTTCACCTCATTACCAGAAATATTTATCATTGGTCTTCTTGACGATGGGGACCAGGTTACTGACGGATGGGTTCGGTCCGGTCCGTCGATGCAAAGCGAAATAGTGAAAGTGAGGCGAACAGTCCTCGGCGGTAATGACGTCGCTAGCTCCGAGGTTTGGGGAGCGAACTAAGAGTTGCTGGTTCTGGTCGATCGTCGAGGGGTTGTTCGTATTAACGACACACTGTCTCACGCCTTTTGCCCGAGGGGTCACGCACTCTGCGATATGGATTGAGTTACGACCGTATTGACTCGAAAGAAGGACATAATCTATTAAACCTTTGTATGGTTTTGTCTTTATATAATAATTTTCTTATAAAGAAGGTGTCTCGATATTGGCATGGACGATTTCGACCCATATAGCCGAGGCGAGGGCTTGGACGATTTTTGATGCTGATGGATGATGACTATTTGGGACCATATAGCCGAGGCGAGGGCTCTTGGGACGTTTCGATGACGAAAATTACCTTCATAGAGCCCCCACCGAGAAAAATACACATTTAGAAATGTGGGAGGCCCCACCCGAACTCGGCATGGGCGGCGGTGCCGATATTCCTGCCGGGGATCTCCGAGGGTGAGTGGCGTGTCTCTCGAGGAAACGATACTCTGGTGAAACGGTGGATGAGTGAGGTGTCTAAACGGCATCAAGTTCCACGTTGGAGTTCCGCAGCACTTAAAAGTGGGAGACCGTGTGGGTTAAAATGGAACACAAGAACTGGAAGTTGCTGACGTTACTAGAACGACCCAACATGTTCCTCAGCCCCTCTTCATTGAACCGAATATGGAAGCACTCCTCCACTCGAGGCTTCGGAGTGATCGATGATCGGTCGCGGGTTGCCTAAAAAAATGTTCAAAAATCTTTCAGGCTACCGACAAAAACGCTGGCGAAGCGGCCGGCCACTATAGAAACGATCGAGCTCAGCGAGTATACCTCGCGTAGCCACCGACGCTATTATTAACACGATTGAGAACCACGGTCAAAACGAATAAACGGCACAAAGTTTGACCCACCGTTACTCTTGCAGTGAACTCCGGGGACACGATAAGGTTTCTGAAACAACTCGGGGCGAATCTAGTCAATAACCTCTCCAAACTCTTCAGTGCTGGACGAACATATCGCTCTTGAAGAGAAAGAAAAATAAAGGAAGCACGTGGCGATAGAGATTACCGAGCGACTCAACAAACTCTGCGGTCGTTGCGGGAAAGAAAGAGAAGCTCGCTTGGGAGGCTGCCTCGATAACCGTGGGAGACGCTTTCCGGTCAATTAAGTCGGAGCCGCGAAACAATCTCAAGGGTCCTGCACGAGGACACGACCACTCGGTGAAACGTGCTTTCGCACTCTGTTCAGATGAGAAGGCTTCACGATGGTAACATCCTCACAGCTTTCACCATGATTATATCGACCCTAATTCTAATCTATATGTCTCTGTTTCTATCTATCACGGGTGGTTCGGCACCCGCGCCAGCACCAGCGCCAGCACCAGCGCCAAGACCAGCGCCAGCACCAGCCCATCGGTGGAGCCAAAGGAATGGATAAAAAAAAACATTCTGTAAAAACCTCGCCAGTCTCCTGGCCAAATTAGCAGAAAGTTGGCTGCGGCTGCCGGGTTGATAGGGGTCTCCTCTCCTTCTTGTTATCTATATTATCAAAATACGGTCGGAATGGCTCGCCAATAATACTTGGGCTTAATCGTGGGCGATCGCCGGTCTCCTACTATTCTCGCCGGAGTTTCTAAACCAATGCGCAAGTAGTTCCGATTGCCTCGATGGGCGACGACGAGTCCTAATTTCTCCTCCTCGTGGGTTGTGCTTCCAATTCAACAGTTTGTTCATGAATTGGTGTTCGCGGGTGGAACAAGGGTTTTAAATGAACTTGATTCGTGAATTGGGGTCTATTGCAGAGGGTGAAAACAGGGCGGGAACTCTGGTGGAACACTGGGTTCAAATGAACTGATTTCGTGAATTGGGGTGGTGCTTGCGGGTTTTATGAAATCGCTTCCCGTGTTTGGGGTGTGCGCTTGATGATATGCCGGTGTTCAGTTACGTTGTGACGATTTTTTGATTGGATGGTGGCGATACGATTTGATTATTGTTAACCGCAACGGGGTCGTCTCGCTAGTATATTGCTCGGCGCATATAAAGAATATTCCAAATACATAGTCCACTGGGGGTGCTGGCAGTCTGCCAAAACGTCTTGATATTCTGGATCGCCTTCTCCAGCTCCTCCTTAGATGAGATGGCGTCCTCAACAAGTGCCAAGAAATGTTTTGCGCGTCAAACGCCGTTCCGATCCTATTATAGAAACTGCGAGTTTGCTTCTGTGCCGCCGAGGATTGGCCAGAGTTATGTTGCGAATGGAGTCGTTGAGGGGGTAACACGGCCTGTGTGAACCCTAGACCCTTAATCTAACACAATGATCCCACGAGGTATTTACCACGCAGGTTGCTTATGAAATCAAATGGGCGATTTGAAAGACCATGGTACTAGATGGCCGATTGTATTGTCGGTATTCTTTGTTATTTATTGGCGGTGGTGGATCTTTTGGGTGCTCACTAAACCATACCTGTTATGTAAAGTCACCTAAACCTAAAGTGATACCAGATTCTTTTGTTTCCAATCCGAAATCTTTTGAAACGTCAAATTCGATTACACAGTCTTTCGAACGCCTACGGTCGTATGTGGCTGGAAATAGGATTTCCAGCCGTAGTTCTTGAGGTAGTGAAATACCTAGTTCTTGTTATCCTCCTAATAGTATAATACTCGTGAAAGTTGTAGAAGTCAATTCGGAAGCTTGAAATTCTTGGATGCCATATGTCTTGATGCGAAAAATCCACAAAACCGGTGTGCGGCACCCATACAGCGAAATTTAGCTGATTCTTGCCAAAACTGCATCGGTGTTGCTTTCCACCGTTCACAGCCTCCATCGTATAATCTTTGGCAGCCTATCTTTTCTCAATGCGGTAGGAAATTGGTGACAAAGCCCATTGTTCCAGGTCTACCGTTTCAGTTGGGTGTACAGGTGGTCAACAACGTCCTTTTGTGTGTATTTACCTTCCGACCGTCCGTACTTTGCATTAGAGTTAAAGCTGAATGCTTGGGTATCCATTGAAGATACTTTATTATGTTTGCTTCTTTCACTATTGTTTCAAAATGAGTAGTTGTGAACTTCAAAGTCAATCGACAAACTGCTGCGGACAAAAAAGGCCGGCCTCAGATCGATCCACGTTCCGGTGTTTGGGTGGAAAACGTGGGGGGATAAGGAAGGGTTCGGGTCTGGAATGGAAGCGACAAGTATGTGTGAGGCTGGCCCCGGCCTTTGGATCGTTAGGTGGAGCATAATGTTACGATGTTTTTTGTGTTGGAGGAGGTTCTTGAGTTAGGTTTGATTTTTGAGTGGTTGGCAGTTTTTTGTTCGAGATCCCTCCAAAATTTTGTCGACGTACGGAGCTTTGTGGGTAGAGCACCTCACAATCTCGAAGTCACCGGACTCGCGACCTTTACCGTCGAACCCGCCAACAGGTAACGATCACCCGGCTTTGGGCCTCAATGTTAGGATTAGCACCCACTTACAACGTGGTGAAGGGGTATCAGCTCCCTGGTTTCCAAGGGGCGAGCACCGCGGCGATACCCCGGTGAACTTTACTTCACAAAACTCTTGGGGCGCACCTGGATTCGGTGTGAAACACATCGTACAACTGGTAGACGCACTCCCGCACATTTAAAAAAACTGTGCCGGCCAGCGATTGTTTCTTTGGGTAGACTGTGACATTTTAGAACTTCCCGCACCCGAGATGAAATTGAAAGTTTTGAATCGGGGACACAATCCACGGTTGAAGATTTCTATTCTTCAAATGTTCAAGCGAGGAATGAAAGTTGAATAACTATACCGATTTCGTCGTTCTCGAAATAATCCGATTTAAACATTAATTAACATACAATTAATCATGAGCATATAGGTCCAGGTGGTTTCAACTTAGAACGGGACGTTCCCGTCGCTGGACCCGCGGATTACGATGAAAGCCGCAATGAGAAGGCTGGGTGGAGAGGGGCGTTTCTCACAGTCCCACACAGTTATTAACTAGGTGCGATTGAACAAATAAGAACGTTGCAAGCTAGCAGACAGTCATAAACGTTTGTGCGAGGGAGCGGGGATTCAATAAGCGAGGGGGCCTACGAATATTCATTCGGTGCAACGCGAGCAACAGAAACGGGGGATACACATGGCAGTGTCCGGGGACATTTTTCGAAAAGGCTGGTCCTGCTCGGTCAATTTTTCCGCGGGACACGCCAAGGCGATGTCGATGTGAATGTCTTCCTGAATGGTGTTAGAACAGAATATTGGCTCACCAAGCACGCGGGGCAGAGGTCAGGGTTTAGCTATATTCGATGATGACACTACAATTTTAAAGTTTCGGCAGGTAGTGTTATTAAACTTGTTACAAAATTGGCGACAATTCGGCTTCCTCCATATTGTTACGTTTGTTAATACAATTATTTAGATGAATGCGAGGAAACTATATCCACACTTACCTTCGGGGGACGGGTCGACCGGCATCCTTTAGGATGACCAGGATCGTTGAGAGACAACATATTTCTACACACGAAGGGAGATGCGACGGGATATGCGAAGAAATATTGACGGATGGTCAATTATTAGAGGGGGTGAGCACCGCGTTAGCCTCAGCATCCTTATAAGCGGGGTGGGGAGGTGTGTCTTTATTGTCACCAGTGTCGCTGGCAGGGTCGCGGTTGTGGCTTGAGTGCTAGTAGCAGCGGGGGCGGGAACTGTTTTTGCATGAGACCAGACTCTGGGTCGAAACTAGAGGCCAAGAGTCGAAAGCACGATCGAATAGCGGTTCTCGCGAGATCTAGAAAGAACAGTATCGACGTATCGTGTCAAAGCGATAGCGACAACGATATATCAGATAGCGGAGTTCAAAATGGTCGTTCGAAGAGGATGGTCAGATACAGGAGGGTTAAAGGGTTACGATCCTTGGTCAAGGCTCGACCCACAAATTCTCGGCGGTAACGTAAGATATAAAAACTCGTATGGAAGGGAGGGCCGAGAGAGAAAAAATCTCCTCGCCCGTCTCGGACGTGATATGCTTATTCGCGTGTCTACAGCGGACATAGGATATTCCTCCACCATACATTTTCCAGCTGTTCCGACGGCCCCTCCATTACGGTAACATAATGCCATATGCCCCGTTGCGGCACCCACGGACCCACCATACATTTGCTATAAACGCGTATCGATATACTTGTGGTTTTTATTGTTTTCTTATATTAATTAAAATTTATAATTTTCGTAAAATTTAATTAATAATATTTTTACAAACTAATTATCAAATATAAAAAAATAACGAATCATCACAGAAATTCGTGAACCTCGCTAAGTGTTTATATATAAATTATTTTCAATTTGCACACCTTGTTATGTTGTATAGGAAGTAGTGATTGAGTTATATATTACGTTGGAAGCCTTACAACAATTGGTCTCATCTCGTGTGTTGCATGTTGTTGATCGGTATGACGTTCCGTTCGTCTGTTTAATGGTTAGCAGTCTTAAATGTGTGTGTGCGAATTGTGTTGGAATTGTATAGTTCAAGGTGCCAGCTAAAAGATTTCTACTAAGAGCTTGCAATTACATCACCAAATCACAAAATGGCTCGCCTTACTTCGTCGGTTTTCTCTGATTGGAGGTATTGGCAATGGGGGTTAAGGCGGACCCGTTAAATGAGACTGTGAGAGCCAACAGATGCGTGGCTTAAGAAAGGTCACAACACCCAGTGGCTGGGTGGCCGGCTTAGTATCTGCCCAGTCGCTGGGGGTGTGTTCACGATGTGGGTGGCTTTTGTTATTTTATTTATTTATTATTTTTTATTAATAATTTTTCCAATATCGTAGAAATAAATTAGCTAGTAGTGGAGGAGGAAATGCGTGTTTGAAAAATAAATATGACAACGGGATTGAAATATCCGTTTTTATTAGTAATAGTTTTATCTGTTCAATTGCACGTTAATATGAAATGTTGGTATTTATGACAAGACACGAAAACAAATCCTTTTATTACTATAGTTTTTATCTGTTCAATTGGAAAAAACAGGTTGTATTTTATGACACCATTGTACGTTTTTTTTGTGTTGGTGACCAGTTTGTGCTATTGGCGAAACGGTGTTTTATCGGGGGTGGTGGTGGTAGTTATAGGCGGTGAAAGAGGTACCACCGGTAGGTGGTATCTTGTGACTCCCTATTATCTACTGGGCAATACGGCTGACAATTAGTTTTACGGCAGAGGCACAGAGTGATGAAAGGGAGGAGGGGGAAAAAGGAATAAGTTTACATTTCAAATATTATCATTCCTAATGTTTCAACAATTCAGTGTATTCAAATACAATTCAGTTTATAGGTAGGAATGGATTTACAGGGCTTTAATTTTCAGTTTGTTGGTTCGGGACGAGATTTTGAAAATCTCAGACACGATTGTGTTTGAAAAACTATCCTTAAAAATTGTATCCGACTTAATTGAATCCGGCTGTATGTCGTTTCAACCTCGTTAATTGTATCGTTTTGTACGATGTGGACACCCAAGTAATGTCAATTTTTATGACACATATCCGAGGCATATCCATGTTAAAACATTGTCGGGTAATAAATCGTTGTGTGTTTGGTCACCTTTCAACACATTTCTCCCCGTATCGATTTTTCATAACACGCGCGTGGTAATTGTGTACAGGTAAAGGTCTCGATAGCTGTAGAGCAGTTTATAAATAGACTGGCTTTAGCGTATTTAAGACTCGCCATTTCTGATGATTTTAAAGGTACATGGATGATGCCCACTCAGTAGGCACAGAATGTTATTTATGGGAATTAAATAAGTGCATAATTGTGTCACTATTCCACCAGGTCTGAAAATTATGAGTGCCTGCTATACAGATATACAATAATAATTTACTAATATTTATTGTATCCCCCGGACTCCGTCGGGGGATACTATGGATTTGACAGCGCGCCGCGTCCGCGTCCGCCGCAGACACTTCTTGTCCGGAGCATAACTCGAACACCCTTTGGAATTATTTTCATGAAACTTCACACATGCATAGACCACGATCCCGAAGGTGTGTCCGCGCACAAGAATGACAACTCTTGCATATCTAATTTTTTAGTTATCTCCCTTTTTTGTTTGTTCTCGCACTGATTTCGTGTCCGGAGCATAACTCCACCACCCTTTGGAATATTTTCATGAAACTTTACATATGCATAGACCACGACCCGAAGGTGTGTCGCGCACAAGAATGACAACTCTTGCATAGCTATAGTTATCTCCCGTGTGCGCATTTTGCGTGATTGACCATAACTCGACACCCTTTGGAATATTTTTATGAAACTTAACACATTCAATTAGACCACGAACCGAAGGTGTGTCGTGCACAAGAATGACAACTCTTGCATAGCTAATTTTTGAGTTATCTCCCTTTTTTGTTTCGCTCACAGATTTCCTGTCCGGAGCATAACTCGACCACCCTTTGGAATATTTTCATGAAACTTCACACATGCATAGACCCACGACCCGGAGGTGTGTCGCGCACAAGAATGACAACTCTTGCGTAGCTAATTTTTGAGTTATCTCCCTTTTTTGTTTTGCACACTCTACAAACTGGACAATAATGCATGAAGACCTGTTTTCTCGTCTGCTCTGTACACCTTTTCTCGTGTGCTCTGTACACCTTACCTGTAGAGACAACAGAAACTGGGAGAACCATGGGCTAGCATGGGCTAGCATGTGCAGATGTCCAGTGCTTGACCACTACTGACCAGGTAATTTATACAGGTAAATCACTACATTGGGTACTGTGTTGAAAATATTGTGGCATTATGTGGACCTGTGCAGATTTTTGTAGATAAATATAGGACTATTAAAACAAAATCTGGTCTCCAATAGCAAGCATTATTATTTTTAAACTTTTTTTTTTCATTTTTTTTTTTTTCTTTTTTTTCTTTTTTTTTCTTTTTTTTCTTTTTTTTTTTTTTTTTTTTTTTTTTTTTCTTTTTTTTTTCTTTTTTTTTTCCATTTTTTGTTTGTTTTTTTTTTCATTTTTTTTTTCAAATTATTTTTCAATTTTTGTCTAGTAGCATAAGGTCGTAAGTGCTTTATACAGACTATTCACCTGTGCATGTGCTAGCATGTGCAACTGACCACTGACCACTTACAGGTAATTTATACAGGTAAATGATTATATTACATTTCCGTAAACTGTGTTGAAAATATTGTGGCATTATGTGGACCTGTGCAGATATATGTAGATAAATATAGGACTATTAAAAAAAATATTCTGTGCTCCAGTAGCAAGCATTATTATTTTTAAACTTTTTTTTTCCATTTTTTTTTTTTCATTTTGTTTTTCAAATTATTTTTCAATTTATGTCTAGTAGCATAAGGTGGTAAGTGCTATATACAGACTATTCACCTGTGCATGTGCTAGCATGTGCAACTGACCACTGACAACTTACAGGTAATTTATACAGGTAAATGATTATATTACATTTCCGTAAACTGTGTTGAAAACATTGTGGGAATATGTGGACCTGTGTATATATGATATGTAGATAAATATAGGACTATTAAAAAACATTCTGGGCTCCAGTACGGAGCATTATTCTTTTTCTTTTTTTTAATTTAATTTTTTTTTTCCATTTTTTTTTTACATTCTTTTTCAATTTTTTAACTGACCACTAACTTATTACAGGTAATTTATACAGGTACATTATTACATTTCCGTAAACTGTGACTTATATTTTGGCAGTATGTGGACCTGTGCAGATATATGTAGATAAATATAGGACTATTAACAAAAATTCTGGGTCTCCAGTAGCGAGCATTATTTATATATATTACATTTCCGTCAACTGTGTTGAAAATATGTGCATTATGTGGACCTGTGCAGATATATGTAGATAAATATAGGACTATTAAAAAAAAAATTCTGGGCTCCAGTAGCAAGTATTATTATTTTTTATTTTTCAACTTTTTTTTTCAAATTTTTTTTTCAATTTTTTTTAATTTTTTTTTTACATTCTTTTTGTTTTAATTTTTTAACTGACCACTAACTTATTACAGGTAATTTTATACAGCTAAATTATTACATTTACCTAAACTGTGTTGACAATATTGTGGCAGTATGTGGACCTGTGCAGATATATGTAGATAAATATAGAACTATAAAAAAAAATTCTCGGCTCCAGTAGCGAGCATTATTTTTTTTATTTACATTCTATATTACATTTCCGTCAACTGTGTTGAAAATATTGTGGCATTATGTGCACCTGTGCAGATATATGTACATAAATATAGGACTATTAACAAATAATTCTGCGCTCCAGTAGCTTCACACATGCATAGACCCTAAAGGTGTGTCGCGCAAGAATGACAACTCTTGCATCACTAATTGTTTAGTTATCTCCCTTTGTCCGTCACCGATTTTGTCTCCGGAGCATAACTCGATCACCCTTTTTTCAAACTACTTGTGTATCTGGGGAGGGGCATACACATGCGCTTGTCGACAAGCGTCCATTTCTAGTTTTACTGATAGTGACGTGCGGTGGCATCAGGCTATTTTCATATGCAAATGAGGCATGGCATGTTTTAATTATTTATACAAATTAAATGTGTCTCCTAAAACAATTGTATTTTTGACAGATTATAAAGTATAATTACCGTTAACATTTTAAGGAAACACGGTTATCACCCCTGATATCAGTGAGAATTTACGTCTGATATAAAATGTATAATAATGCCAATCAATATGTGGGGTAGGGTAATGGTGGATGAATGTTTATTTTGCCAGACAATTCACAAAATATGTGGTAAATCACAATTGTGTATAACTGTATCTTAGAAAACCGTGGGAAACAACTTTTAAAATAATTTTCAATTTAAAAAGATTCTTTGAATATGATTCACTTGTTTTCTAGGGGCATGATTCAATGAGAAGACACACATTTATGAGAATAGAAACAATAATTGCTGCAGATCACATGTATCAAAAAGTGTGAAATGGGTCAACCGTCAAACGAAACTAGAGATTAATACTTAGATAGATGTTGTAGTGGCGATCGTCTTTACTCTTTCTTGCCTAAGAACATATGTATACAAGGAGATGGCAGTAAATAAAAATGTGTGATTTGTCAATTTCAAGAAATGAATGTGTATGACGATTTATTTCTATATGAATATTGTATGTGGAATAATAAACTTGCGAGTAGGTCAAACAGATATACCTTTGTGAATGAAACGTAAATATTCAGCCAATTAATGACCGATTTACTTGGGAACGGTCTTGTTACTGGGTAAAAACATTCATCTATATGTCGGTTTAAATAATATGTACAAAATGCATGATGTTATCGCAGAAACGTTTGATTTATTTTGTGACCACTGGTAGTTAATTTAAGCGCTTGCATTGGAGTCCTTACTATTTAATATAGGAATGAATGGCCTTTTTGTGGAATTTATCGGGTTATAAACTTGGAAAAGTAATTTTCGCAATTTGCAATAAAAATAAACAATTGGCGATAAAAAATGACTTTTTTCTTCTTTTTTTTCGAAAATTGTCATTTTTTATCGCCAATTGTTTATTTTTATCCTATTGGTTATTATAGGAATGAATGGCCTTTTTGTGGAATTTATCGGGGTATAAACTTGGAAAAGTCGCGGGAATACTGGACGAAGGCCGGAAGGCCTTGTCCAGTATTCCCGCGACTTTTCCAAGTTTATATCCCCGATAAATTCCACAAAAAGGCCATTCATTCCTTATAATTTAAATAAGTATGGTGACACATTAGAATCATTGAGACCGGTTCCTGAAGGAGTAGTCTTTCCAAATGTGTGTTTGAAGAATTCTTTGTTAGCCAGGTTTTTTGAAAAAAAATCCAGGCTATTGGATTGGCGAAAGCCGGGCGGGTGGGCGGCGGGCGGGCGGCGTCCACAATCAATGTTAAGTTTTCGTGTTTGAGTCCATTTCTTTGTTACTGTACCACCTAGGACCACCAAACTTTCACAGCTTCATAATCAAGGGGTGCCCACCACATATCACTATCCAACATGTTACTTTTTTTTTAACTTCACCCATTTTTTCCGCGTAATCGACTTAGCCATTTTCAATGTTAAGTTTTCGCGTTTACAATGTTAAGTTTTCGTGTTTAAGTCAATTTCTTTCGTACTGTACCACCTAGGACCACCAAACTTTCACAGCTTCATAATCAAGGGGTACCCACCACATATCACTATCCAACATCTTACTCTTTTTTTTAACTTCCTGTTTACAATGTTAAGTTTTCGTGTTTGAGTCCATTTCTTTGTTACTGTACCACCTAGGACCACCAAACTTTCACAGCTTCATAATCAAGGGATGCCCACCACATATTACTATCCAACATGTTGCCTTTTTTTTTAACTTGACCCATTTTTTCCGCGCAGTCGACTTAGCCATTTTGAATGTTAAGTTTTCGCGTTTACAATGTTAAGTTTTCGTGTTTAAGTCCATTTCTTTGGTACTGTAACACCTAGGACCACCAAAACTTTTTCACATCTTTTCATAACCAAGGGGTGCCTACCACATAAAACTATCCAACATGTGACCATTTTTTTTACCTTCACCTATTATTTCTACGTAATTGACTTAGCCATTTTCAACGTTAACTTTTTAACGTACGTCTGGTTAAAGTGTTTTGGTTAAAAGTTTTTCGTTATACTATATCTCTGCAACTGCTTTGCCCATTACCTTGAAACTTCACATGGGTGTTTATCATTATCCATATTTTCTTTCTACCCCCCAACCGTGCGGCCCCTGTGCCCAATGTCAAGGTCAAATTACTTTGAATTTTTTTTGTTAATGTTTTTTTGTGTACTATATCTCTGCAACTTCTTCACCCATTACCTTGATACTTCACATGGGTGTTTATCATCATTGTCGGACCCGCTTGCAGAAAGCGCGATATCGTCGGCATTTTGGCATACGTACGTCCGTGTGTCCGGTTAAAGTTTTTTCGTTAAAGTTTTTCCATCTACTATATCTATTTTTGCCTCGCCCCAAGGCGCGACATGCAGGCCACGGCCATCTAGTCTACAAAAAGTGGGTATAATTATGTTACCCAAGTGTCTATGCTTGGAAAAAACCTGGCCTTCGTGGCTTTGCCTCGTTTCTTGTTCCATTATGTTGTGGTAAACAATTTGTCCCGCACACGTTAGTGGAAAGTGAGACAGTGGTCACAAGTCTGATGTAGGTGTTGTCATCATAAAGTGCTGTCAAACCATGTTTTTATTGAGAAATAAGGCAAAATATAAAAGGAACAGCAGACGACAATTGTTGTGTGTAACGGTCTAAGGGTTAATCATGTTGGCGGATCTTTACTTCATCAATAAAATGACAATACCTTTGAAAATTATTTTTCTATAACCTGATTGCTTTTTAATTCCCATCAGTTCTACATGTACATGTATAACATCTGAGGTATTTATTAAAATAAATATGGTATAGATCGTTATCTGGCTACTGTAGTGTGCTATTTGATCAGGAGCTACACTGGTCACAAATCCGATAATTATGCTATGTTTTCAGTATCACTGACACAGACGCGGAAGAAGGGACTGGAGCTGAAACAAAAACTCATAGAAGATGTAAGTAAAGGACCTGTAGAGCTCCAGATAAGGCCTGTATTGGTGTATTTTGCAAATTTAGTTTAGCTGAACACTCGTTGATTCTCTAAAGGGGGAGCAGGGCTTCAGATAAGCTGCGTATTTGCGTAAATACACAATTAAAATTGCCAAAAACCCAATTGAAAGTATCAAGTATCAAAAAGCAATAACAAATTTGTATGGTTAACCTTTATCCATGCTGCAGAAAAGAAAACAATAACCAGACACAATTAAAATTGCCAAAAACCCAATTGAAAGTATCAAGTATCAAAAAGCAATAACAAATTTGTGGTACCTTTATCATGCTGCAGAAAACAATAACCAGACCACAAATATAGCATATTTTTCTTATTTTCCATGAAAACACATGAAAACACATCTTGGTATTTCATTAGAATTGTCTCCTTGGAGACAATTCTAATGAAATGCCAAGACATGTTTTCATTTTGAAGCAAATTATTCAATAATTGCTGCCCCGTGCAGGCACCGGGGCGGGATCAACTGATCCTGAGAATAGTGCTGCAGTAGCCATTGCTTGTCGTAAAAGGCGACTAAACTGGCTTAACGATTGGGTTCATACTTTCCGGAACCCACTATACCGGATTTGGCCCTCATGTACATTTTTGGCTTTCTTGTATGTGAGAGTTGAGTCGGGCTATGCCCCATATATAAAAGTAAGATTAGCGCTAATCCTATTACTTTTAGGGGATGGGATAAATGATGCTGGTGTGGCGAGGGCCTGGCACCAGATCAGGTTGTTCTAATTTCAGGACTGAATATATATTTTGATTGTAAATATTGAGTTCTGAAGTTGGGATTTACCCCCCTTGGACAGGTGGATATGGGACTCGACCCCGTTGACCCGTCTGCGTGTAGACTCCCTGAGGCTTGTACCTCTATGTCAGAAAAGCGGACGTTAAACCCTATTCACTCACTCACTCACTCAATAATTGCTGTCTGTTGATGTGTAAACACTGGTGTGATTTTATTTTACCCAATTAAAATATTGAAATACCCAATTGCTTCAGAAATGATGGAGTGACAATACTCAATTACTAATTCCTTATCTGGATCCCTGAGGGAGCACAAAAAACTTGCAACAATTTGGAAATTTACAACAAAGCTGAACATATATATATTTACATTGTATTTGAGCTGCAAAAAGCAAACACGGTTATGCGTCTGAAAGTTATGAATTTTCCGCTTTTTTGCAGGTCAAATAAGTGAGTTTTCAACTTTGTTGGCTTTTTATCATTTATTTCCAACCTTTTTGGGAAAACACGTGAATTTGAGATCTTGGGGAAAATAAATACTCTTAAACACAAAACTTATCAGTAGCAAATTTAATCAAATTTACAAAGTATACTTACATGTATCTAACTAAGTATACTTTGAGGGAGTAATCAGTTATTTTGCCCGAAATGCATTATTTCATATAGAACTAACGACAGCATATATTTGATGATTAAACGTATGCAGAATTATTATTCTTAATTTTTTAAAATGGCTGTGATAATGTAATAAATTCAGTATAATAAAAATTAATAAATTTATCCTTAAATTGAAAATTTCTCCCTCAAAGTAAGCTTTGCTAGATAAGTACAGAGCTCCAGTTAAGGTGTGTAATTTGACCAACTTGGGGCGAAATTTTGTTATTTCTTCATCAAAAATGGCAAGTTGGGAGACCTTTTGAATCGTCTCATTGAGACAATATTCTAAAGCACTCCCAACTTGCCATTTTTGATGGAGAAATAAGAAATTTACCTCCAAATTACCACCTTAACTACTCGGAGCTCTGTAAAGTATACAGGTACATAGCAATGTTTGATGAAATCTGCTACTGGACGACTACTGCTCTAGGTCATACATGTACTTTGCAATGGTGTGTTGGAAATCTGGACTACAATGAGCTCTGATAGGTTTAATACATGATGTACATTTGCAATTGTGTGATTGGCTACTTTGAAGTCTGTAGGTATACTGTACTTGCAATGAAATTGTGGATAGGCATACTTTGAAGAAATCTGACCTTAGAAGGACATTTATAGCCAATGTCGATCCTATTCCTGATTTCAAAGTCAATTCATAATGATACATGTATTTTATTTTGCACATGAATTACTGTTCAAACTTTTTCACATATCCGATGTAAAGTACTAGTAGAGACTAAACTAATTTTTTTATACCACAGAATATTTATTATGCCACCAGAGGGATATGTGGCATATACATGTAGTGTTTACCCTGTCCATCTGTCAGAAGACAATTTTCCTTGTCCGGCGAACTATTTCTACAGTTTTTGGCCGATTCTCTTCATATTCGGTATACAGTTCTACCATCAAGTGTAGGAGTGTGTAACGTAACATCTTTCGCTGTCCCACTGATCCATCCGCAGTTATGCCCCTTTTTCGACTCTGAATTATTTTATTATTTTTTTCCGGCGAACTAGTTCTACAGTTTTTGGCCGATTCTCTTCATTGTCATTATACAGCCCTACCATCTAGTACAGGAGTTGTTAACGTACAAACGTTTTCGCTCTCCCACCGATCCATCCGCAGTTATGCCACCTTTTTGACTCTGAACTTTTTTTTTTCCTTTTACAGTTTTTATACGACCGTTTTAAAAAACGGTACGTATTTGGTTTTACCGCGGGACGGGGAGGCGGCGGGTGGGTGGGCGGTGTACAGAAAAACTGCATAGTTTGTGTACACAACTTCTCTGAAACCGTTCAGTCAATCATCTGAAACTATACACACGTCTACTACACATATTGAAGATGTGCACCTTGGTGTTTTTATGCCAAAAAAATATTATTTAACAAAAATATCACCTTTTTAACTTGGCCATTTTTTCCAAATTTTTGTATCCAATTCTATATAATTTCTACTTTACACATCTCTACCTAAATTAGTATACCTGTTTATCACAACAATAGGAAGAAATAATCCTTTTGACTTTCAAATTCTCGTTAATATTTCTTGCTTTGGTGACAGTTTCACATGTCTGTATCTTCGCTGTCTGGCCATATTCGACGGGTGTATTTTGTGACTTATGACACTCTTGTTGGCCGAATCTCTTCATACTCAGTATATATCCCAACCATCAAGTGCAGGAGTGCATAGCATAAATATTCTCTCTGTCCCACCATTCTATCTGTAGTTATGTCCCTTTTTTAGCTCACCTGAGCGAAGCTCATGTGAGCTATTGTTACCGCAATGTGTCCGTCGTCGTCCGTCGTCGTCGTCGTCCGTGAACATTTTCAAACGTCTTCTCCTCGGTAACCATTGGGCCTATGGTCACCAAACTTCATGGTCATGGTCCTTAGGTAGGGGGATTACAAAATTGTTAAAATGACGTCATTACGTAATCCAAGATGACCGCCATCTAAAAATAGCACAAATTCTTAAAAATCTTCTTCTCATGAACCGCTTGCCGGATTTCGACGAAACTTGGTAGGAATGATCGATGTACATTGCTCTTTCAAAGTTGTTAAAATGGTGACCCCGTGGTCAAAAATGGGCGTGGCCCGTGGGGTCAAATTGGGGTCAAATTTTATTTTTGACCGAATATGGTCATGTCATATATCAAATTGAAGGTATCAATGAGGCGATCACTCTGGTGCATTTTCTGTCGAAATCGGATTGTTATGTCATCCAAGATGGCCGCCGAAAGGCCAAAAGGTTGTTCTTTTATTAGAGATTTCAAAATTCTTCTTCACATGAACCGCTTGGCCCATGGTAGCCAAACTTAAAAGTTATGGTCCATGGGTGAAGCCTTTTCAGATTTGTTAAAATAGAGGTCATCGCTAATCCAAGATGGCCACCGTCTAAAAATAGCATAAATTCTTAAAAAATCTTCTTCTCATGAACCGCTTGCCGGATTTCGACGAAACTTGGTAGGAATGATCGATGTACATTGCTCTTTCAAAGTTGTTAAAATGGTGACCCCGGGGTCAAAAATGGGCATGGCCCGTGGGGTCAAATTGGGGTCAAATTTTATTTTTGACCGAATATGGTCATGTCATATATCAAATTGAAGGTATCAATGAGGCGATCACTCTGGTGCATTTTCTGTCGAAATCGGATTGTTATGTCATCCAAGATGGCCGCCGAAAGGTCAAAAGATCGTTCTTTTATTAGAGATTTCAAAATTCTTCTTCACATGAACCGCTTGGCCCATGGTAGCCAAACTTAAAAGTTATGGTCCATGTGTGAAGCCTTTTCAGATTTGTTAAAATGGAGGTCATCGCTAATCCAAGATGGCCGCTGTCTAAAAATAGCATAAATTCTTAAAAAATCTTCTCAGGAACCGCTAGCCGGATTTCGACGAAACTTGGTTAGGAATGATCTATGTACAATGCTTCTTCAAAGTTGTTAAAATGGTGACCCCGGGGTCAAAAATGTGGGCGTGGCCCAGTGGGTCAAATTTTAATTTTTTGACCGAATATGGTCATGTTATATATCAAATCGAAGGTATCAATGAGGCGATCACTCTGGTACATTTTTTGTCGAAATCGGATTGTTATGTCATCCAAGATGGCCGCCGAAATGTCAAAAGATCGTTCTTTTATTAGAGATTTCAAAATTCTTCTTCACATGAACCGCTTGGCCCATGGTAGCCAAACTTAAAAGTTATGGTCCATGGGTGAAGCCTGAGCCCTTTCAGATTTGTTAAAATGGAGGTCATCGCTAATCCAAGATGGCCGCCATCTAAAAAATATAGCATAAATTCTTCTTAAAAATCTTCTTCTCATGAACCGCTAGCCGGATTTCGACGAAACTTGGTAGGAATGATCGATGTACATTGCTCTTTGAAAGTTGTTAAAATGGTGACCCCGGGGTCAAAAATGGGGGTGGCCCGTGGGGTCAAATTTTATTTTTGACTGAATATGGTCATGTCATATATCAAATTGAAGGTATCAATGAGGCGATCACTCTGGTGCAATATTTGTCGGAATCGGATGATTATGTCATCCATGATGGCCACCAAAAGGTCCATTTATTCAAGATTTTTAACGTCTTTTTCTCAGGAACCACATGGCCGATGCTGGGTTAAGCATTTTCAGATTTTGTAAAATGAGAGTCATCGCTTAATCCAAGATGACCGCCATCTAAAAATAGCACAATTTTTTTAAAACACATGAACTCGATGTCACATTCTCCTCTGGTGTTCATGGAATCAGGTGAGCGAATTAGGGCCATCATGGCCCTCTTGTTTGACTTGGAATGTATATTTGTTCCTTATCCGGCAAACTACTTCTACATTTTTTGGCTGATTTTCTTCATACTTGATATACATTCCAACCATGAAGTGCAGCAGTGTGTAACATAATGTCCCTGTCCCACTGATCCATCAGCAGTTATGCCCCTTTTTCGACTCGCTCTGTGATTGCTGTTGTATTCATGAATGCTTAACAGCGGTGGCATAAGTCATTGTGTATTTCCCACTTTTGAAGATCAATGCAACCACCAATCTCGGACAATGTTTCAGATTCGCGACTGTGTCGACAGATATGCTAGAATCTTTACATTTTCTGTGCACAACATGAGGAATACACACTTGAAGGATGTCAGACTTGAATGGAAGCACAGCAGGTATGCATTTTATTGCACAACTTTTGAGATTTGATTAAGAATTTGTCATCGCATCGACTGGTTTTTTCCTGCCACTGTCCTGATAGTTGTCGGTGTCACAATGCAGAGCTCCAGATAAGCTCTGTGTCTAAAGAGTATTGTACCCCCTGATTTCTAATTAAACGCATATTTCATTTTTATGCCTCCGCCACTGAATGGTGAGGGGAGCATATAGTGTTACCGGCGTCCGTACGTACGTACGTATGTATGTCCCGAAACCTTAACTCTCGGTTAAATGGCTCGGATCTGCTTCACATTTCACACACGCATTGCTCCAATGGTCTTCTACTGCCCTGTCCACATTTGTCAAGCCCCCGCTAAGCCCAGGGTCAAGGTCACAGACTTGGTGCGTTCGAAACCTTAACACTCGTGTAAATTGCTTATAATTTCTGTTTTAAAATGTGTCTCGTTTTCTTTGGCTGCAAGCGGGGGCATTCGTGTGCCGACAGGCTACATTTCTAGTTTACAAATGGATTATTGATTTTCTTCATTATTAAATAAGGAACAAATGATCAAAACATAAAACAAATGTAAACATTCACTTAATATTTATACTGTAATAAAGTTGAATATTTTATTAGTTGAGCTGCAATTGCAATTTTCAATTTTATTACAGTATTTCCACTACAATTTGAAAATCTATGCGTATTTTCACATTGCTGAGAGTATTTTTGTACTCCGTGAGTCCCACTGTTGATAATCAATGCATATTCAGCTAAAATAAGTGCGTAAAATAAGTGCATAAAATAAGCCAATACGCACGTTATCTGGAGCTCTGACAATGTTTACCCTGTCCGTCTTTTTAGCTCATCTGAGCGAAGCTCATGTGAGCTATTGTTACCGCAATGTGTCCGTCGTCCGTCGTCGTCGTCCGTGAACATTTTCAAACGTCTTCTCCTCGGTAACCATTGGGCCTATAGTCACCAAACTTCATGGTCATGGTCCTTAGGTAGGGGGATTACAAAATTGTTAAAATGACGTCATTACGTAATCCAAGATGGCCGCCGTCTAAAAATAGCACAAATTCTTCAAAAATCTTCTTCTCAAGAACCGCTAACCGGATTTTGACAAAACTTGGTAGGAATGATCGATGTACAATGCTCTTTCAAAGTTGTTAAAATGGTGACCCCGGGGTCAAAAATGGGCGTGGCCCGTGGGGTCAAATTGGGGTCAAATTTTATTTTTGACCGAATATGGCCATGTCATATATCAAATCGAAGGTATCAATGAGGTGATCACTCTAGTGCATTTTTTGTCGAAATCGGATGGTTATGTCATCCAAGATGGCCGCCGAAAGGTCAAACGGTCGTTCTTTTATTAGAGATTTCAAAATTCTTCTTCACATGAACCGCTTGGGCCCATGGTAGCCAAACTTAAAAGTTATGGTCCATGGGTGAAGCCTTTTCAGATTTGTTAAAATGGAGGTCATCGCTAATCCAAGATGGCCGCTGTCTGAAAATAGCATATATTCTTAAAAAATCTTCTTCTCGTGAACCGCTAGCCGGATTTCGATGAAACTTGGTAGGAATGATCGATGTAAAATGCTCTTTCAAAGTTGTTAAAATGGTGACCGCGGGATCAAAAATGGGTGTGGCCCGTGGGGTCAAATTGGGGTCAATTTTAATTTTTTACCGAATATGGTCATGTTATATATCAAATCGATGGTATCAAAGAGACGATCACTCTGGTACATTTTTTGTCGATATCGGATTGTTATGTCATCCAAGATGGCCGCCGAAATGTCATAACGTTCTTTTATTAGAGATTTCAAAATTCTTCTTCACATGAACCGTTTGGCCCATGGTAACCAAACTTAAAATTTATGGTCCATGTGTGAAACCTTTTCAGATTTGTTAAAATGGAGGTCATCGCTAATCCAAGATGGCCGCCATCTAGAAATCGCATAAATTCTTAAAAAATCTTCTCATGAACCGCTTGCCGAATTTCGACGAAACTTGGTAGGAATGATCGATGTACAATGGTCTTTCAAAGTTGTTAAAATGGTGACCCCGGGGTCAAAAATGGGCGTGACTCGGGTCAAATTGGGGTCAAATTTTATTTTTGACTGAATATAGTTGTTATATATCAAATCGAAGGTATCAATGAGGCGATCACTCTGGTACATTTTTTGTCGAAATCGGATTGTTATGTCATCCAAGATGGCCGCCGAAATGTCAAAAGGTCTTTCTTTTATTAGAGATTTCAAAATTCTTCTTCACATGAACCGCTTGGCCCATGGTAGCCAAACTTAAAAGTTATGGTCCATGGGTGAAGCCTTTTCAGATTTGTTGAAATGGAGGTCATCGCTAATCCAAGATGGCCGCCGTCTAAAAATAGCATAAATTCTTAAAAAATCTTCTCATGAACCGCTGGCCGGATTTCGACTAAACTTGGTAGAAATGATCGATTTACAATGCTCTTTCAAAGTTGTGAAAATGGTGACCCCGGGGTCAAAAATGGGCGTGGCCCGTGGGGTCAAATTTTATTTTTGTCGGAATCTGATGATTATAACATCCATGATGGCCGCCAAAAGGTCCATTTATTCAAGATTTTTGACGTCTTTTTCTCAGGAACCACATGGCCGATACTGGCCAAACTTCATAGGAAGTTAAGATCCTTGGGTGAAGCATTTTCAGATTCGGTAAAATGAGTCATCGCTTAATCCAAGATGACCGCCATTTAAAAATAGCACAATTTTTTTTAAAACACATGAACTCAATGTCACATTCTCCTCTGGTGTTCATGGAGTCAGGTGAGCGAATTAGGGCCATCATGGCCCTCTTGTAAGTAAAGAGAATCATTGTTGCTTCTGTGCTATAACTCGTCTACCATCTATCGACTCTCGATACTTCACATACATGTACATATTCATATCGGCCAAAAGAGATCGCTGTTGAATGTGGTTTTCACCCCTCAATGTCATGGGAGGTTGATTGCTGTTTCACGACTGGCATTTTGTTTTACTAACAGTTTTATAGTCTAGTATTGTTGGTTCTTTACCGTATTTAGGAAAACATGCTTTATTAGACGATTATCATGTGTTGTCAAAACCTGTTTTTTGTTAAGGAAAGACAAATATGAATACTGCAGTCGATTTTCGTTTCCTGTTTTACCCGTCTGTCATAGTACATGACCCCAAAAATCAATCAAATCTGCCTTTTAAGGGTTAAGGCTTACAGTCGAAACTTGAAAACCAATGTCTTGTCTGTATGTAGCATTTGTTGCGGAGATGTACATCATGACATGTAGTACCAAGCCTCCATTGGTTCAGTTTTGTTAGACATTTGAAGGATGTCAGTAAAAGAAGTGGACCAAGTCTGTATGAACTTAGCGCACTTCCTCCACTGACCTCTGCATTTGTCCACAGGTTAACTGCATGTTTCTTACAGATTTTTCTTTGGTAAAAACAAAGTGATGTCATTGGCGTTAGGGCGGTCAGTGTCAGACGAATACAGAGACAATCTTCACAAACTCTGCTTACACCTCAAGGGACAGACAGGACTCTTGTTTACAAATAAAAAGAAACAAGACGTTTTAGAGTAAGTAGATTGTGTTTATTCCATATTGAAATACCAGAAAACTACGATATTGAACGCTAGATCATGCTAGATAATGATAAGCAATGCAGTTAATGTTCAGTGTTGAAATTGGGTGAAATCAATGTGTACAAAGCTACTACAGAGTATTATACCCCCTGTTTTGAAATTCAATGCATATTTTATTTTTTATGCCACCGGGTTTCGAAGAAACGGGTGGCATATAGTGTTTGGACCGTCCGTCCGTCTGTCTGTCCGTCCGTCCGTCACACTTTTCGGTTAACCACTTTGTCACAGTTTCTCAAACTGGCCATAGCATCTACATAAGTTGCTTAATCGCTTCAATACTTCAACACTTCATTCATTGGTGTGTGTGCCACACCTGCCTTTTCATAATTTATATGACCTTCGCCTTTTGACCTTCACCAGGTTACTTAAATGACTTAACAATTTTGGTTAACCAGTTCGTCACAGTTTCTCAAACTGCCCATATCATCTACATAAGTTGCTTAATCGCTTCAATACTTCAACACTTCATTCATTGGTATGTGTGCCACACCTGCCTTTTCATAATTTATATGACCTTCGCCTTTTGACCTTCTCCAGGTTACTTAAATGACTTAACAATTTTGGTTAACCAGTTCGTCACAGTTCTCAACCTGCCCATATCATCTACATAAGTTGCTTAATCGCTTCAATACTTCAACACTTCATTCATTGGTATGTGTGCCACACCTGCCTTTTCATAATTTATATGACCTTCGCCTTTTCACCTTCACCAGGTTACTTAAATGACTTAACCACTTTGTCACAGTTTCTCAAATATGCTGCAGGTGGCATCCGCGTTCGACAGACGCAGTTCTTGTTTGTAAATGGATTAATGAATTTATCACATGTTTTCCGATATAAGATACGGGGTAAAAGTCTGTTATATCTTCGAAATTAATATATGATAATATTATGATAAGGGAGGTAATGTCTAGAGGTGTACCGCTTTGAGCTGGCGCGTTATTATTGTAAATATTATTGTAAACACGTGCTATTTTTAAATAGTTTACGTCATATGTTGTAGACATGGTATTTGTATACCAGCGCAAACGCATTAACATTCGATAGAATTGCTGATAATAGTAACATCGTTTAGTGCTCTAGTGGGTATATCTGCTGTTTGGTGATCGGACGGTCGTGAGTTTGAATCCTGCCAAAGGAATACATTTTTCTCTCGCTTTTACTATTTTGGTTTTGGCGCCAGAGGTAACGCACACATCCCGAAACAGTCGTGCATTTACTTTTACACAACATTATAGAACACTTCACTTTGAACCTAATCATTGTGAAATGCATTCTGCACATTCGTGTGTTATTGTGAAAGTCCAGCTCGACTCACTACAAATGCAAATATGTTAGGAGAACACCATGTCGAAAATAAACCTCTCACTTCAGATAATAAACTAATAAATAAATAAACGTGGATGCATTTGGTTCATAACTACCATGTCAATTGTTGTTACATGTAATAAAGATTCATTAAAAAGAAAAAGAAAACATAAAAACAATATTTATATATATATATAATGGCCAAAGTGAGGATCGAACGCATGCAGTGCAAAATTAAAATCAAGTGCCACCGTTGGCCGCCAGTTTACCCACTGCTCCAGTATAGGAAACTGTTTTGTCAATCGCAATATATCGATCATGACTAGCGACGCGCCATAATAAACAGGGAAATACCTACAGGAATTCCATGTTTGTTTATACACCAATGTTTATATAAACAAAGCATGTAAACAACGCCATGTCAGGCTGGTATACTTACAGGTTGTTATATTTGTACATCCACAGTAATGATATGTCACTGTGTTGTAGGTACTTCAACAATTGCCTTGTGGACCCAGGCAGTTAATGGTATTCCACTGTTTCTGTCGTAGATATTTCAGCAGTTGCCGTGTTGAGCCAGACAGTTATGATATTCCACTGTTTGTGTTGTAGGTATTTCGGCAGTTTCCGTGTGGACTGTTAACGATATTCCACTGTTTGTGTTATAGGTACTTCAGCAGTTGCCATGTGGACTCAAACAGTTGATGATATTCCACTGTTTGTGTTGTATGTATTTCAGCAGTTGCCGTGTGGACCCAAACAGTTGATGATATTCCACTGTTTGTGTTGTAGGTATTTCAGCAGTTGCCGTGTGGACCCAAACAGTTGATGATATTCCACTGTTTGTGTTGTAGGTATTTCAGCAGTTGCCGTGTGGACCCAAACAGTTGATGATATTCCACTGTTTGTGTTGTAGGTATTTCAGCAGTTGCCGTGTGGACCCAAACATTTGATGATATTCCACTGTTTGTGTTGTAGGTATTTCAGCAGTTGTCGTGTGGAGCCGGTCAGTTAATGATACTCCACTGTTTGTGTTTTAGGTATTTTAGCAGTTGCCGTGTGGAGCCAGACAGTTAATAGTATTCCACTGTTTGTGTTAAAGGTATTTCAGCAGTTGCTGTGTGGAGCCAGACAGTTAATGATATTCCACTGTTTGTGTTTAAAGGTATTTCAGCAGTTGCTGTGTGGAGCCAGACAGTTAATGTTATTCCACTGTTTGTGTTAAAGGTATTTCAGCAGTTGCCGTGTGGAGCCAGACAGTTAATGCTATTCCACTGTTTGTGTTAAAGGTATTTCAGCAGTTGCCGTGTGGAGCCAGACAGTTAATGCTATTCCACTGTTAGTGTTGTAGGTATTTCAGCAGTTGCCATATGGAGCCAGACAGTTAATGTTATTCCACTGTTTGTGTTAAAGGTATTTCAGCAGTTGCCGTGTGGAGCCAGACAGTTAATGTTATTCCACTGTTAGTGTTGTAGGTATTTCAGCAGTTGCCATGTGGAGCCAGACAGTTAATGATATTCCACTGTTTGTGTTTTAGGTATTTTTGCAGTTGCCCCCAGACAGTTATAAATGATATTCCACTGTTTATGTTACAGTCAGAATTCATTACAACGGCACTCGTTACAACGGCATATTCACCTTCCGGCACGATACGCCGCCAAACGAATCGGCACGCTCTTTAATCTGTTCGATATACCGGCAAATTCGGCTTCCGGCACCGGCAGAGAAATCCCGCAAACGAATACACAATTTAAGTCGTATTTAATGTTCGCTATAACGGCGCCGGTAACCTGTGTAGCTGGTACCAGGACTGTGACCCAGCTCAGTTATCCGGCATCACCGATGTTCGGGAACCAGTCGCTAAACAATTTCACGGCTGATTAACCCTGACACGATGTCATAAATCGCGTCAATTAACAACGTGTCGGTCTGTATATTGTCACAAATACTCGACCGCGTGCCTTTGTCCACAAGAACTTCTTTACACGAGTGTGAACACATTTATCATGCAACATTGTCTCTGGGGCGAGTTCTCGTTGGGGTGAAATGAAATATTGAAGGGATACAACTCTGTACATTATTGTTTTGTATTTTCATAAATGTTAGCATGTAAATAAAATCAAACTGTTTATTAAACATGTTAAAATGTGCAACATAGTCTCCTGGCCGAGTTCTCGTTGGGGCGAAATGAAATACTGAAAGGGATACAACTCTGTATGTTATTGTTTCGTATTTTCATAAATGTTAGCATGTAAATAAAAACAAACTGTTCATTTAAATGTGTTTCTTTTCTTTATGCACTTGTTTGCGAATTTCTAACAATAAAGAAACAACGTTCACATATAATCCGGTAGTCACGTGTCTACGTAATTACCAATTATCACTCGAGGTTCGCATGCAACCTTGACCTTGTCAAACATCCGATTATTATTGAATGTTGTTTGTTTCATTGATATAAATTTGTATACATATGCATTGATTTATCAACGAGGTGACAAATAAGTATTTAATTCAGCACATATCGCGCCGATAATGCCGAATTACGCTAGCATAAATTGACAACAAATAACATCGTAACAATGCGTGGTAGCCAATTCCCGACAGATACCAATTCCCGACAGATAACAATTACCGGAATCGGACGGAAAAAATCCCCGATTCGTTATACCGGCAGATTCGTTATAACGGCAGATTCATCTCAAACGAACTATGCCGTTGTAACGAATTCTGACTAATAGGTATTTTAGCAGTTGTCGTGTGGACCCAGACAGTTAATGATATTCCAATGTTTGTGTTTTAGGTATTTTAGCACTTGCTGTGTGGAGCCAAACAATTACTGATATTCCGCTGTTTGTGTTGTTGGTATTTCAGTGGTTTCTGTGTGGGCCCAGACAGTTAATGTTATTCCACTCATTCTGGTGTAGGTATTTCAGCAGTTTATGTGTCGAACCAGACAATTGGTGATTTTCCACTCTTTCTGTTGTAGGTGTTTCAGTAGTTACCATGTCAAGCCGGACAGTTAATGATACTCCACTATTTGTGTTGTAGGTATTTCGACAGTTTCCGTGTGTCCGACTTTGCACGGTCGGGCACGGAGGCCATCCAGACAGTGACCCTGGAGGAAGGCCCGCTGCCCGAGTTCTCCCACTCCATGGAGCCCCAGCTCCGCCAGCTAGGGCTGCCCACCGCCTTGAAAAAAGGTGGGTCCCAGTCGACTGGCATTATAAAACATATTCCCGAACTTGAAACCGAATCTTACTTGACATGAAGCTAGGGATTGGTTGTGGCCTTAGGGTTAGAACACCTGGGAGCCATTTCACTAAACTTTGTATCACTAAAATGTTTGTAAGTGCAAATTTAAGATCGTCTGGAAATTTCAATTGATGGATGTACATGTATTGAGCATAGGCATAAGCAACCTATGCTCAGTAAATGTAAATCCAATAATTGTTGATAAAATATCTCGGGGCACAAGCAGTCCGGGCTGATATTTTTAACCCTTAGACTGCTACACACAACAATTTTCGTCTGCTGTTGCTTTTATATCTTGCCTTATTTCTCAATAAAAACATGGTTTGACAGCACTTCAGAATCATTTCCAATGGAAATGATTCTGAAGTGCTGTCGAAGCATGTTTTAATTTATTCTAAAGTGCTGTCAAAGCATGTTTTTGATGATAAAAATGGAAAATAGAAAACAAACAGCAGACAACAAAAAAGTAAGATAGCGGTGTAAGGGTTATAACTTCATGAGTACAGTACATACTCCATTGTCATGCTTGAAACATGTAAGATTCATGCAAACTTTCATCTTGTTTGGCTAATCTAGATGCAAGTTTGCTTGAAACAGACAGAACTGTATTTGCAATCAATGTCGACTGTCGACTAGCTATGTATATAGAGAATAGTAGGGTAGTACCGTGAATGGGAAACAATATCTGGCAAGGCTTAGGAAACGGGATGGGTGAGGCTCTGCTGCGCCAGATATTTTTCCCATTCATGGCTCTAACCTACTATTCTATTTATCCCGTCAACATTACAAATAGCTTTAAAATAACCCCAATTGCATCCTCAAAATAGGAGAATCGACTAGTATGACAACCGCACATATTCATACGCAGTGATTAGGTCGTATTGACACGATATCAAAAATGTTTCAAGGCACATACACACTGTGTTGACGGGATAAAATGTACTCTTTACTGTATGATAAGAAGTGAACTAAGATTTGTAGATTTGTTTGTCATTTCACAGATGGTTTATCTGTCTAGTGGTAGATCATTGGACGGCAATAACAAGGCTGCAGTCCTTACCCACGGGTTGAAGTAACGGACTGAGGTCTATAAATACATTAAATATGCATAAAAGCATCAATAAATGAAGAAAAAAAATAAGCTAAAAATCTTTTAGTCTATATGGAGGGAGTAAAAAAATTGTTTAGCTTATTTGTTTTCATTTATTGATGCTTTTAGGCATATTTAATGTATTTATAGACCTCAGTCCGTTACTTCAACATGTGTCCTTACCGTAGGTATGAAACAAAACATCACTGGTCTTTTAGATGAAATAGAGGTATATATATGGGCTGGGATGTTGCTGGAATGTTAAGCTCTCACATTTGTTTGTCATTTCAGGTGTAATCACGTTATTAAAGGAACATAAAGTCTGTGATAAGGGGCAGGTTTTAACACCAGAAATGGCAAGAGTTTTAGTAAGTATGCTTAATTATGAGCAAAAGGCTGGCCCTCACTATTACAATACACAGGATATTTAGAACACAACATGACATGATTTTACTATTCATTTGAACAGTTCACATGCGTAGTTGGTCACATTTATGTGCAATCTACATTTATATGCTTGTATATGCTTATCCCTTTCACCCCTAAGTAACTGGAATGGATTTTGATATGTTAGTTTTGCACCCAATCCAATCATCACAAAGTGATTTTCAGACTAGTTCATTTATGAAAAAGGGGTGTTTTTTGTTTTCAAAAATATGAAAATTACTTGCAAAAAGTGCAGATCCTGATCATCTGGATCTACACTTTTTGCCAATAGCACATACAGGTACATGTATGTGGTGTTGAAAGGGTTAAACATATTTAGATTAATCCATGGATATTAAGTCATTTTGAAGTCGAGCCAAGTACAGACATTAAAGGTACATGCCCACACAGTGGGCACAAACTGTTCTTTATATCGGAGACATCATCTGAGACATTTTCTGGCAAAATATACATTTATTCACCATTACCCTACGTATTGATTGGCATTATTATATACATTTTATATCAGACGTAAATTTCCACACTGATATCAGGGGCGTGCGTTTCCTTAAAACATTCATGGATATCACTATTTATTCTCTGTATTTATATCACCCGCAACGAGTTGTGGGGGTGGGGGTATACTGGAGTCGGGTTGTCTGCGTCCGTGCGTCCGTCCGTCACTAAACTTAACATCAGAGAAATATTGTTATAACTTCTATTTCCTTCATCTAAAGTGCTCTACTACCATGCTGTGCCAAATCCACGGCCATCCAACCCCCGCTGATCCCAAGGTCAAGGTCAAATACTTAGTCTCTTTACAAAACTTAACATCAGAGAAATATGTTATAACTTCTATTTCTTTGGCACAGCATGGTAGTAGAGCCTTACAGGAATGCATGTGTGAAATATGATTGTGTGAAATATGAAGCATTTTAGATGAAGGAAATAGAAGTTATAACAATATTTCTCTGATGTTAAGTTTTGTAAAGATACTAAGTATTTGACCTTGACCTTGGGATCAGCGGGGGTTTGACACAGCATGGTAGTAGAGCCTTACAGGAATGCATGTGTGAAATATTAAGCATTTTAGATGAAGGAAATAGAAGTTATAACAATATTTCTCTGATGTTAAGTTTTGTAAAGAGACTTTGACCTTGACCTTGGGATCAGCGGGGGTTGGACGGTCGTGGATTTGGCACAGCATGGTAGTAGAGCCTTACAGGAATGCATGTGTGAAATATTAAGCATTTTAGATGAAGGAAATAGAAGTTATAACAACATTTCTCTGATGTTAAGTTTACGAACGCACGGACGGACGGACAACCTGACTCCAGTATACCCCCCCACAACTCATTGCGGGGGGTATAAAAATATCATGCCTCATTTGCATATGAAAATAGCCTGATACCACCGCGTGTCACTATCAGTAAAATAAATATTACTAAATGGTTATATCTGTATAGCGGGCATTCGTTATTTTTAGACCTGGAGAAATAGACACAATTGTTCACTTATTTAATTCCTATAAAGAACATTTTGTGCCTACTGAGTGGGCATGTACCTTTAACAGACCAATGGTGGCACCTATCAATCTGGGGCCCTGTTTCACTAAACATCGTACGACTAAAATGTTCGTAAGTGGAAAATTATGACAGTCTGTAAATTTCACATTAACAATGTTTTCTTGTAAACATTTATTGGATTTACATTTATTGATGCATAGGCTGCATATGCAGCCTATGCTCAATAAATGTAAATCCACAAATTGAAATTTCCAGACGATCCTAAATTTGCACTTACAAACATTTTAGTCGTACGAAGTTTAGTGAAACGGGCCCCTGTTCTTGATAGTTAATGACTTGTTAATAAGCAAACCGAACGAAATAGAAACAACAGGCAACTACATTATCTACACGCTACCTTTACGTTTCAGAAACTGTTTGGCCATGAGATGGCAGAGTTTCATGTAACGATAGAGGACCTCTGGTGCAATGATGGGACATATGAAAACATAGAGACCCGGCCAGATCATATAACGCCTACAAAAGTGAAAGGTATAAACGATGTAGCTATGTAGGGCACTATAATTATTATGATTGCAGTTCTGGAATTATCTCACTTGTCGAATTCGCTGATGTTTATTTGAAAATTCGCCATATATTCCATAAATAACATCGAAAATTGGTACGAAAAGCAGAGATCATGTCGGATTCAATTCCGCATGAGCTCTGAATTTGTTGACTAAAGTATTTTCGACAACTTTTACAGAATATAGTGCATTTATTTAAATCAGTATCGGCGTAATACAGTGATGCAATAAGGGAGGCAATACCAGAGTCTGGCTCATATGAGACACGCCATGTGATTTTGTACTTTCGATTCTCTGCATAATTTCAAGAAATATTTCCGTAAATGACGTTAAAATTTGACGAGACTACATGCAGAATTATATTATATATAAATTTGACAAGATTTTCAGAGTACATGCAGAATTTATATTATATTCTGCATGTACTCTGAAAATCTTGTCAAATTTTAACGCCATTTACGAAAAATATTGTAAACGTATTTAATGAAATTACGCAGATGTCCGAAGGTACAAAATCACATGGCGTGTCTCGTATTCAAATATGTACATGTAGTTGTATATGAGATTATCATTTCTAAGAAAAATACACTGTATCTGCTGAGTAACAGTTTGTGGTTAGCTAATGCCTCAATGAATCCACACGGACGACACTGATCACCATTTAATGGGCCGATACATAGGTTATGCTTTTCTAGCGTCGGTGTCATTTCAATCTTTTTTTGTGATTACTTTTATCACTTAAAAAATCCATACAAATCCCAGGGCTTAAACCCACAACCTCTGGTTTATCGTACCATTGCTTTGCTGACAAAGATAACTTGGCACAGCTAACTGCGTTCTCCCATCCCATAGCAACAATGTATGTATTAACCTACCGTGACACGTTTACAGCTTACCACAGGAGTTTGTGGGGGCATGCATATCTTAACGATGAATCCATCGTTAAGAATTCATATCTGGGCCGGTCTGTCGGATGAGACTTGAAACAGGTTGTATCTCTATGAGCTTAGCTGTTGCTGGGATGTTAAACTTTCCCTTGTTGCTTGTGTTGTAGTGCGCCCCAAGAAGAGGGAAGACTCGGACTCGGACAATGACGACATCCTTGACGTTATCGAGGACGAGAGCGACGGGTGAGAGGACAGTGATGCCGATGAAGACTGAATAAAAACTCACCCTCATATTGCTGTTTAACATGTTTAACATGTTTAAATATCACAATAACTGGGATGGTGATTATAAAACAGCCTGAGCATGTAATCGAGTATCATGCTCAAAATCATGCAGTTTGATTGGTCGAGACTGAGCTGTGAGCTGTGCTCAGTCTCGGCCAATCAAACTGCATGATTTCCTGTACAAATCTTGAGAATGCTCATAACGTTTTATAGGCACTGGCCCTGATATAATCACATAGATGGCATCCGATAGCATACACTACAGACTTGCAATGTCTACTGTCTGTTTCACGTTAACCTGCCCATACACTACAGACTTGCAATGTCTACTGTCTGTTTCACATTAACCTGCCCATACACTACAGACTTGCAATGTCTACTGTCTGTTTCACGTTAACCTGCCCATACACTACAGACTTGCAATGTCTACCGTCTGTTTCACATTAACCTGCCCATACACTACAGACTTGCAATGTCTACCGTCTGTTTCACATTAACCTGCCCATACACTACAGACTTGCAATGTCTACCGTCTGTTTCACATTAACCTGCCCATACACTACAGACTTGCAATGTCTACCGTCTGTTTCACATTAACCTGTCCCATACACTACAGACTTGCAATGTCTACCGTCTGTTTCACATTAACCTGCCCATACACTACAGACTTGCAATGTCCTACCGTCTGTTTCACATTAACCTGCCCATACACTACAGACTTGCAATGTCTACCGTCTGTTTCACATTAACCTGACTGTCTGTTTCACGTTAACCTGCCCATACACTACAGACTTGCAATGTCTACTGTCTGTTTCACATTAACCTGCCCATACACTATACAGACTTGCAATGTCTACTGTCTGTTTCACGTTAACCTGCCCATACACTACAGACTTGCAATGTCTACTGTCTGTTTCACATTAACCTGCCCATACACTACAGACTTGCAATGTCTACTGTCTGTTTCACATTAACCTGCCCATACACTACAGACTTGCAATGTCTACTGTCTGTTTCACGTTAACCTGCCCAACTTTTACACCTATTTAAACACCATAAAACTCTTATTTTTTGGCATAAAATCATTTTTCAGCAAAATTTAGCAATGAGCCATCTTTTTATTTTTTGAAATTCTGTCCTATAATGAAGTAATAGCCATACATCAAGAATTGAATGCAGGGCTGCAATGTTAAAATGTCACGTGCGATCAGATTTTCAACATTTTTCTAGCATCAAACTGCTTGCTGGATTTCATCATTAAAAAAAAGGCACTAACCTTGTATTTATGAGAGCAAATCTTGCCAGGTTGAAAAATAAAGGAATCGAGCCTCCATTTCTCGGTGTTCGTACAAGAATTCCAGAAGAATATGCCGAGAATTTGGTCAAAATACAACATGATGTCATCATCATCTGCTACAGCTTTCGTATCTATTGACCATGCCAAGCTGAGGTTGGCACGCTGTTCCTACCACGCAAAATTAATTGCACATATCCTCACACATCGACACCGGTGTAAATCTACATTCTCTAATGATATGACTTGGGAACACCATATATACGTCATTTCCGGCGGAAGTATACAGTCACTTCCTGTGAGCCAGTTTCTTTGCCGGACGAATTTCCGGCGAACAACTTGGTTTACTAAATGCTGATTGGTTGGTGAAGGTCACGAGTTTAATCGAATCAAGTTCGTTAGCATTCACAATTTACAATACATTAGGACGTATTAGCAATAGTATCAGATCGACTTGAAACCTTATGGATGAATGATATTCGCTAAATATATGAAGATTTTGATATATTTTAATGCAAATTGTTTAAGTTATATGCCAGAAAATTATGTTAATAAACAAATTTATTAAGAATTTGTGTTCAGTTCGTAATAATAGTTGTTGTTGTTTACCGGAAGTGATTATTGCAATAGTAGTTTCTTGTTTTATTGTCAACAACTAATATTCGGTGAAATGAATTTAAAAGGCAAAAGCCCATCCATGACTGTTTATTCGAAATAACTTTGTTATTAGACGGATTTTCTTGAAATAAAAAGTAGGCTCATTTCTAAAAAATAGTTTTACATTGTTTTATATAAAAAAAATAAACCGTTTGGGGTGTTTTTATAGCAATAAATCTTGGGCAGCATTTCGTGGAACAGACAATAGTGGTGACTGGCATTGCACATTTGACGAGACTGAAACCATGATCAAACTGTGCAGACCTTAGCCAATTGAATTGTCTGCATTAACCCTTACACTGCCATAATTTTTTGTCGTCTGCTGTTTATTTTTATCATCAAAAACATGCTTCGACAGCACTTTAGAATAATTTACAACATGCTTTGACAGCACTTTAGAATCATTTCCATTGGAAATGATTCTGAAGTGCTATCAAAACATGTTTTTATTGAGAAATAAGGCAAGATATAAAAGCAACAGCAGACGACAATTGTTGTGTGTAGCGGTGTAAGGGTTGAGCTTGATTCTGAAATGCCTTGCATTAAAGATGGGATTAAGCTCCACTGCTCATCAACCTTCAATTAAGGCATTTTTGCAACTATGGCAATAACATAAATATTGGATCAGATGTCCATGTATAGAATGACGGAAATTAACTCGCAATGATCTACCATTCTTATTTGAATGGGTCCGTGGAAGAAGGGGGCCGAATCCTTTATGGACTTAGCCCCCTTCTTCCACTGACCCCTTCCATTGTTGGGTTATCTGTATAAATCACAATACAAGAAATAATTGTATGGTATACTTTATTCTGGTTGGACGAGAAGCGTAATTGGTCGTATTCTGATTGACATAGATGTCGGAGGATTACGGAGTGGGATAGCTGCTATTGAATTCTTTCAACACTACAAACCACAACTGCCTTTCTGTTTGTAATTTACTGGAAACCTGCATTCCACTGTATATCGAATTTAACAGGGCTCCAGATAAGCTGTGTATTTGCTTAAATACCCAATTAAAATTGCCAAAAACCCAATTGCAATCGGAAGTAGCGAGTATCAAAAAGCAATACAAAATTTGTGGTACCTTTATCATGCTGAAGAAAACAATAAACAGACCACAAATATAGCATATGTTTTTCTTATTTTCCAGAGAACACATCTTGGTATTTCATTAGGCAAACTATTCAATAATTGCTGTCTGTTGATGTGTAAACAGTAGTGTGATTTTATTTTACCCAATTCAAATTTTGAAATACCCAATTGCTTCAGAAATGATGGAGTGACAATACTTAATTACTAATTCCTTATCTGGAGCCCTGATTTAATAATTGCCGATACAGCAAGAGACAAATGGGAGATTGTGAAACACGATATCTAGCAAAGAAGTGTCTGAAGCAATACGTAGGATAAAAGCAAAATGCCGTTTAGGTACAGAATGTACGAGTACCTGTAGTACATCAAACAAGCAGACAGGACCCGGTTGCTCAAAGCTTCTGTTAGCTTAACAGACTGTTAAATCCTTAACAATGTTAAGGATTTAACAGTCTGTTAAGCTAACAGAGGTTTTGAGCAACTGGGCCCAGGTGAACACGGACCTGCTGGGATACATTGCACATGCATGCTTTGAGATTATCGAAATCCCAAGTAGCGATTGTGATGATCCACTCTCTATAAATCACCACAAGAGTGGGAAAAGTATACGGATCATGCAACTACGAAATATTAAACCACAATGACCCGGCATTAAATGACCTTGGCTGTTGATAGGCAGTTAAACTCCAACAAACAAATAAACCACAAGGAATCAACCTCCAATTTACAAGGTAATTTATCACGAGTATGGATGCAAAACCCATTACATACAAAATGCCTCTAGGGGAATAGCATTTTAAAATATTTTCCACATACAATTCTCCTGTCTCGTCCAAAATATATGTTGTGACCACTCATTTGAACCGTCTTAAGGAGACTGTTCAAATAGTGGTTACAATATATATTTTTGAGAACAAATGAGAAAAATGTAATTTAAAAAAAATCATTCATAGAGTGAAATTGTGTATCCTTGGCATGTAACTGGTTAAAGTGATATTGGTCCTTGCTCACTGCGCAGCGTTATATGTACTGTACTTTGGAAAATCATATGGCGATCACAATGACATTCCCGTGTATGCTTCAAAAGTCAGATTACCTGGAAACTTCATATGCTTGTTTATAGTCATTAATATTGTCATTTTATGGCCCACCCATACGGCCTGCATGGTAAAGGCCATATGACTTAGAAATTTGCATAATGTTCTTGCCACATTTGCATTAAACTTGGTGCAAGTACGAGGTGGAGTGGCGGCCATCGGGTTAAACCAGTCGAGAAGATATGTTAGTTAAAGGGAAAATTAAATGACCAGCGGAATTGGGTTGTCATGGAAATAAAAACAAATCTATATGGAGATTTACCTACATATGGAGTTTCCAGTTGATCCGTAATTAGGCACCTGGTTTGAAATAGAAAACCTTTCAACCCTACAGGTCATAAAGCCAATATGTGCAAACGGTGTAGATCCAGATGGTCAGTATGGTGTATCTTTACTAGTCAAAGTCGAAGTTGTTCACACAAAGCAACACCTACTGTCTGTTCCACGTTTTGCTGCCGATGAACTTTTGGCTATTAAACACATTAAATCTAAACAATATTTAAAAGTGAGTAGTTTTTTATCAATAACAAAAGTGACCCTCCCCAAAAAAAATTATGTGATGAAATTCCATCAAATATTGATTTTATTGTGAAAAAAAGATTTTCCTATGGGAATTTAACATGGGGGCAAAAAAAAGAACATTTAAATATTTTTTTTATTTGCAGACCGATTTTCAAATCTAACTTGTTTTCTTAGTTACATCATTTTCAAGCAATATTTGATCGAATTTAATAAAATAATTTTTTTTGAGGAGGGTGACTTTGTTATTGATGAAAAAGTACTTGCTTTTCAATATTTTTTAGATTTAATGTGTTTAATGGCGAAATGTTCGTCGGCAGCAAAACGTGGAACAGACAGTAAGCCAGTATATCCCCACACCCCATGATGGATGCTTAAATAAATAAGTAGCCCTTGCATCTATGTACACTCCGCTCTACTAATTGCGAGTGATAATTAATTAAGAATCGGACAATAAATAAGCAATTCAAAAACAAATATTTACTGCACTTGTGCTGGTTCTGAATATAATGTTTGTATAATGTTCTGTAATTGCAATGTTCGTGTATCTGTTTGGACCCGTTTGTAATTGTGGCTGTGACTAGAGAAATTTGGCTTATGGCTTTTACGACCAGTGTAGATACAGATCAGCCTGTGCATACACATAGTTGATCAGGATCTGCACTGTTCGCTATTTCATCAATTAAACACCCTACACAAGGTCCAGTCACAAGCACATCAGCGATTCTGACTGGATGTCTGTAAAGCTAGTCTCTCCACTGTAGGCCTATAGTCTGGTATATAAAGCTGTACATATCACTCAGCTCCTCGATCTACAAGAAACACAAGGGATGGAATATTAGTGGAGTGCCAATTGAAGGGGTCAGTGGAAGAAGGGGGCTAAGTCCATAATCTACTTCAACTGATCCCTTAAATTTTCCATTAATTACATTGAAAATTGATGACTGAAGTGAAGGCAATTTCTGTAATGTATCCTATGTTGGTGCTAGGATTTAGAAATTAATTTGAACTGATAACGTGAAGAAAAAGACTATTATTTTCCATTTACATCGCCAATATGTGTTAAAGACAATACTTTGAACAGAATTTCTGAAAATTTTAGTAGCCAAAATGTCCATTTCTGAAACATGAGGAGCCAAATGGCTATAAATTCTACCAGTAGCACCAACTAAGTGTATTGATGCAGGCGGTCTATACAGATTTTGTTTATATCAACCTTGGTGTAGCTGTCCAAAGTTATTTGTTTCTTTTTTCTAAGTAATTCCAATTTACCATATGAATTTCTTTATTTAATGGTGTTTAACGGCCTGTCAACAGCTAAGATCATGTTCGGCCGGGTTAATGGGGTCGAATCCCATATTTCACCTGTAAGTATGGGGGTAAATTCCAAAATCAGAACTAAATATTTACAGAAAAAAATATCTATTCAGCCCTGAAATTAGAATAACCTGATGAGGATAGTACTACTCCTACTATTTTTATAATGGGTATAACCAGATTAAAGTAAAAAGAAAGCCAAAAATAAAATGTACCTGACGGCCAAATCAGGGATATCGGGATTCTGGTATTTAAGGATGAATCCCATTGTTAAATTCAACCTGCGCATGCTACCAACCAACCAGCCAATGGGCCATATGTAAATGTTATTACAAGCTTGCCAATGTAGAAGGGCATTACCAAGAAAACTGTGTACAAACATTGATTCATTGAGCAGACCGATTCAAATGGAGAACAAAACACACTTTTGATACAAGAAAAATATTTAAAAAAAAAGAAGAAAGAATGTTGCTTATATAGAGCAAAATAATGCATCGTCAGATAAGCATATAGCAAACATTGTGGACACTGATCATGGACTACACTGACTGCAAAGTCCCGAGTTATTCAAATGATTACGAAGAGTTGTACAAATAGAACATACCACTTTGGCTGTGGGTTTTCCAGAACCATGCCCAGCCTTGATGTCCACCCGGATCATTAATGGATTCGTCTACAAAGCAATGCATGCTGGGAATCAAGGTAAAGTAAAGTGTAATTTATTATAGTGTCACCCCAGCCAGTTTTGACATATGAGACCCAATTCCTATCCTATATGCCAGGCATCCGACGGGAAGGCAATTGATACCATTTATATAACTAGCAGGCGGCATGCCAACCGGCCATATCGGCCCGAGCAGTCTCAAATCTTGCATATCAGGGGGGGAATTTTCAGGATATATCCTGAAATCAATATTTGAAGTTCCTGATAATTGCAGAAAAATACTAATGTCAGGACACAACGTTATGACAATAAATATGTTTTCATTAACTAGCGGTGTGTTTAATTAGAACGTCATAATAAAAACACTCTCGAACTACTGAAAATCTGCTATTAATGAACTTTTTATCTTCCTTGTATCAGATGGTCTCCAGATATATCTATTTTATTTATATTAAGAAAATTCATGTACTAACTTTCGCAGACGAATTTAAAAGAAGTGCACGAAAACTCGTAACGTAGTCTAAAATACCGTTGTTTTAACAGAATGGTCAACCGACTGGCAGCCGCCGTGTCGACTCGCCGAGAATTATCAAAAATAATATACGAGATCTTGGGAGACAAGTAAACGTTTCAGCCAATGTTATATATCTGAACAGCTAATGTTATGTAGTTTCCTTAATTAAGGGCACGAAAACCGGTATCTCCCTGGTATTGAATAGTTTCCATAAAACGAGAAACAGGTTTATGTAATTTGCGACCAGTGTAGATCAGTCTGCGCATCCCTCGGGACTGAGCTGTAAAACCAGGAGCGAGACTGGCCAGAAATCCTATAACCCCCCATTCTACAGTCACGGCCACATAATTCTGTACAAGTATACATTTTCTATCGAAGCAGAATTGGACGGGAGCAATGATATGTAAGTGACACGCCATGTGATGTCGTGTATTAAAATGTATTTCATGAAAAATAGCACATGTTCTTGGGTACAAAATCGCATAGCGTGTCTCGTATGTAGCTGTGACTGGAGAAATGGGGCTTATGGGGTTTATTCCCAGCCTAACATGCTACTGTAGCCTGTAGCCGATTTCACCAAAATTGCTAAGTTTACTTATCTTGCTAAGCACTTTGAGGGAGAAATTTAAATTTAAGGATAAATTTATTAATGTTTATTATACTGTATTGATTACATTATCACAGCCATTTTGGCTGTGATAATGTAATAAATTCAGTATAATAATTCTGTACACTTTTAATCATCAAATATATGCGGTCGATAGTTCTATATGAAATAATGCATTTCGGGAAAAATAAATGTTATCCCTCAAAGTACACTTTGCTAGATAAGTATGCTTAGCAATTTTGGTGAAATCGGCTACAGGTAAGGATCTATGCTGTTTCTAGAAGCATGATGGGTGTTTCACTAACTGAATGGCGAACAGTGCAGACCTTAAATAGACTTCGCATTTGTACAGGCTGGTCTGTATCTACACTGGTAGCAAATGCTGACCTTTTAGAACAAAAGGAGTGCCATGTACAAATGGGAATGCACTTGTATTGGTGAGTACTGCATATTACAATATCCTTCCAGTACTGAATCCACATTCACCCTTGCCACACAGATCACTTGGCATAGTGGTGAATCCATATAGGAACACACACCTTTTCAGCAAGGACCTACCGTCTGGTTCACGAAATTTTGAAAATCAGCCCAGTATGGGGATTTAACCACAGGCATTCGGTGTGTTTTGGCTTTCATCAGTATAGCTCTATATATCTGAAAAAGGCTCGTAACTTTGGTCAGACACGACCTCGTATCGTAACACATTCCGCGATTTTATTAATGCTAATGTGAATATTTTGGCGGAAAGTGCACATGTCCATTTGAAAATTATTGTTATCTTGCTAAAATAACATAGAAGATATTTATGCACATAATATCGAATTACAGCTCCTGTTCCTAGGTCGGACACAACCTCGTATCGTAACAAATGAAATAATGTGTTTAAGGCTTTAACGTCAATATTGTAGTGGCAAGTTCATATGATCATTTGAGAATTATCGATATCCTGCAGAAATACATAGAATGCATAGAAAATTACAATTTTAAACATGTTATTTTGTTACGATACGAGGTCGTATCCGACCAAAGTTAGAAGCCTTGTTCATATACAGTAGAACTTCGATAACTAGAACAGGTCTGGCTCGAACACCATGGAAAACTCGAACTGGTTCGACAGTCCCGGCAAATTTCCTATATAATTTATGTAATAAAACACCTTAAACTGGAACTATGAATTACTCGAACAGTCGAACCTGTGGATTAGTCCCGTGGACGGTCAAACAGTGGTAATTACCGCTAATAACTCGAACAGGTAAGTCTGTGATCAGCTGTTTGTCTAACGAGGTGCGAATTCCACCATTGCGGGCGGTCGCGTTGAGTAGTTTCCCTTGATGCGGGATGACATTAAATCACGAATCGCAAACAATAGCGGCGTGAATTACGGGCGTTATGATGTCCACGCTAATTAAGTGATTTGAACAAAATTCATTTTATGTAATGTTTAATTGGCTGTTGAGCGACTATTGACACATTTCTACGTCTATCGAGTGAATAATGCGTGCTTAGTTTGTGAACTTCAGGCGTTAATTTATAGTGTTTATAATTGTATACTGACATTGTTTCGCTTATATTTTCCGTTTGTATATTTATTCCAACCACTGTGCTATGTGCTATTTTTAGACACTGGGAATACCAGTATTATGTATAGACGCAAAGCGGAACAGAGCGGTTTATTTGACGTATAATTACATGTAAATATTGAATAAAACAGCAACTTTACAATTGCATTTGTTATTTTTCATTTCGCCCTCCAAATGTAATGCATATACAATGGCATGTCACATCGGTCATCTCATATATTCACATAAGTGATTTTATTGACTGACTGTGACAGTACATTTTTGAAACTTCATTCCCTCGAACTATGCATCGCTCGAACTCAAACTCGATTCCGTTGCCGGTTCGAGCGATCGAAGTTCTACTGTACAGTTATACTGATGAAAGCCGAAACACGCCGAATGCCTGTGGATTTAACATGGGGAAATAGTTATTTCATAATCAAATCAATATTGGACCACATGTCGCCAAATAAAAAGAAGGCTGATAAAATATAATATCAAAATAATTTTTTGTTTGTATTGTTTATATAGCCGTAAACATTGTACAGGTTTCGTGAAACAGACAGTAGTTACGCCACCGAACTAAGCACACTTGTGTGATATGCCTACCTGCTTATCACAGTCTTTGAACTCGTGGTGCAGCTGTGCCATGAATTTGAGGGAGTGTAGCGGCACAACGCGGTCATCGTGGTCAGCGGTCATCAGCAGGACGGCCGGATACTGGACGTCTCCGGCCGGCACCTGGATGGTGTGGAGGGGTGAATACCTGCAATAGATGAGGATCTACAAGTGAATGTAACAATAAAGATTTCAATTACCCAGTAAATGAAGATACACAGCCAGTAATTCCAGTAGCCATTCATTCAGTGAAACGCCTTTCTAGCTCGTAGCAAATGTTATAAATCATTATCAGGCTACAGGAAGGAGCTAGTAGGTCAGAAGCTTGATTGGCCGCAAATGCTATAAGCCCCATTTCTCTGGTGGCTGTGACTGGATAAATGGAGCTTATAGGTTATGCGACCAGTGTAGATCCTGATCAGACTGTGCATGATCAGGATCTGCACTGTTCGCTATTCCATTAATGAAACGCCTGTCAAACTTCTAACTGGTAGTATATTGCATTATCAGGCTACAGACGGATGGGTTGTGACCTACACGTTAGATCATCAGTAGCCAATTTCACCAACATTGCAAAGTATACTTATCTAGCAAAGTATACTTTGAGGGAGAAATTTTCAATTTTAGGATAAATGTTTTATTATACTGAATTTATTACATTATCACAGCCATTTTGGCTGTGATAATGTAATAAATTCAGTATAATAATTCTGCATACTTTTAATCATCAAATATATGCAGTCGTTAGTTCTATATGACATAATGCATTTCGGGGAAAATAAATGATTACTCCCTCAAAGTATACTTTGCTAGAAAAGTATACTTTGCAATGTTGGTGAAATAGGCTACTGGTCATTGACGGTTATGTTTTACAGTGGTTTGTGATGAACACCTGGCTCGTGTTATTGTGGAAGTATGGTAGCTGTATGGTAGCTGTAGGCCGAATAGTACTGAAGAGAAGGTTCACCAAGAACTAACCAATAAAGGAAATAGTGCAAAAAGTAGTTCAATGTCATTTGAAGGTCAGGCGTTCGATAGCAGTTTGTGATGCACACAACTGGCTCATGTTCTGAAGGTATGATGACTGTAGGTGGAACCTCTCTAAACCAGACACCAAGGCAACTTCTGTGATCTTATTTTTGATTGGTTTCTTGATCATTTTATTAAAAGCCCTGGGTCTCAGATGTGGTTGAAATGTGAATAAAACAGTTGGTAAAAGGGCATTTAACTGTATTCTGAACATAATGACCCTATCAGTATGGGTGACGTGGAAAAAGAAAGTAACAACAAAAAATATATACATGTATACAGCCAAACTTGCACAAGCGACCACGTGCATTAAGCGACTTTTGTCTTATGCGACCACTTTCAATTCCCCCCCACCATTTGGCCTATATAATGACAGTGTATTAAACGACTTTCCCTTAACGCAACCCTTTTTTTGCTGTGTACAGAATACGCAAGCATTTTTATTTCACCCAATTCCAATTTTCTTGACGCGTAATGATACTGGTATTTACCGAACACTGCGTTAATAAATCATTATTCAGCTGGTTTGGTTGTCAGTCAACGACTGGTAAAAATCACCGGGGCAAAACAGGTCTGGTCCGAAGTGATCGCAGTCACTACTGCCTATGTGCGAGTTCAGCTGGGCGATTTTATTTCGCAATAACATTCAAATTCTTTTCATCTATTTTGATAAAATAAAGCCTGAATAATTCAGAAAAGTGCACAGTAAACATTACCGGTAGTATTCTAATGTATTTATTTCTATGTTAATATTCGCGATTTCCTGATTCCAAATATTAAACCATATAACCAGACATACCAGTACCTGGATTTAAATTTTTTGTTTGTTTTTGTGTTAAGAGACCATTGTTCTAAGCGACCATTTTTAGTGTCTCCCTTGGGTGGTCGCTTAATACAAGTTTGACTGTATATCTAAACTGTTTTTGTGAAATACATCTTCAGACATATCAACTGAGAGTGAGACACAGTCATTTTTACAGACAGGATTTAAATTGTTTTAAATACTTTAAAATGGATATCAGTTGGAATTGTAAGAAATCACATTTTTTTTAGTATTTATCAGCGGTAAAATTTAGAAAGTACAACAATACTGGATGAAGGTCTTAACTCTTACAAACTGAAATAAATTTTGTCTTCTTTTGTTTTTTTTATTTTCTCATCAACAAGATTATTGAGGAAGAAGACATTTATAAAACAAGAGCATTTTCATTCTTGCATTCTAATGGTTAATGCCTTCATCCAGCATAGTTAATTTAATCCTTTCAACACCACAGGCCCGTATAGTGACAAGCGATCTCATCAGGATCTGTACTTTTTGCAACTAATTTTCATATTTTTGAGAACAAAAACACCCCCTAAGATTTTCATAAATTCACGTCACACATTATGTGGTTCATTAATGCTACCATGTTTCACCTACATGTAAGGGTCATTAACCCTTCCTGTTGACGGAAATTGCCGTCTGCTGTTTTTCATTATTCCTTTAATTCTTAACAAAACAAGAAACGAGGCAAAGCCACGAAGGCCAGGTTTTTTCCAACGTATGCCAAAATGCCGACGATATCGCGCTTTCTGCAAGCGGGTGCGACAATGATGATAAACACCCATGTGAAGTATCAAGGTAATGGGTGAAGCAGTTGCAGAGATATAGTACAGGAAAAAACTTTAACAAAAAATTCAAAGTAATTTGACCTTGACATTGGGCATAGGGGCCGCACGGTTGGGGGGTAGAATGAAAATATGGATGATGATAAACACCCATGTGAAGTTTCAAGGTAATGGGCAAAGCAGTTGCAGAGATATAGTATAACAAAAAACTTTTAACCAATGGCTAAGTCGACTGCGCGGAAAAAATGGGTCAAGTTAAAAAAGTAAAATAGTAATATGTGGTGGGCACCCCTTGATTATGAAGCTGTGAAAGTTTGGTGGTCCTAGGTGGTACAGTAACAAAGAAATGGACTCAAACACGAAAACTTAACATTGATTGTGGACGCCGCCCGCGCCCGCCCGCCCGCCCGCCGCCCGCCCGGCTTTCGTCAATCCAATAGCCTGGATTTTTTTTCAAAAAACCTGGCTAAAAACTGGTTTTTACAGCACATGAGAATCGTCTCCACTGGAGACGATTCTCATGTCCTTTCAAAACCAGGTTTTTGTCGAGAAATATTGAAAATAAAACATTTCCAGCAGACGACAACATTTAATTCAGCGTAGTAAGGGTTAAATATGAGCAAATCCAACAATGAATGCTCAAAATCGGCTGCTAATGCAAACATTGTTGTTCAATTTAGTTTTGCACCTACAAACTTTTTAGTCGTACAAAGTTTAGTGAAACGGGCCCCAGTTACTTAAGGGTGAAAGGGCTAAACAATATTTATTTCAGTTGGAGTTTACAAATAGACAGCGTCACAGGTTTGTTTGTTTGTTGGGGTTTAACGGCCTATCAACAGCTAAGGTCATTTAAGGCCGGGTCAATGGGTTTAGTACTAAATCCCATATATTACCTGTACAAGTACATGTACATGTTCAAGTACATGTACAAATGGGGGGAAAATCCCAAAATCAGAACTGAATATTTACAATAACAAAACTATATATTCAGCCCTGAAATCAGAATAATCCTGATCTGATGCCAGGACCTCGCCACACCAGAATCACTTGGCCCCTCCCAAAAGCCGTAGGATCAGTAATAATCTTACTACTTTTATAATGGGCAATAACCCAATTCAACTCCCAGGTAACTAAAGAGCCAAAGATAAAAACCTACCTGAAGGCCAAACCAGGCAAATCGTGATTCCTGTAAGGAGGAACCCATACCGTTAATTTACACCGTCTCTTTCGCCCGACCACCACCAACCAGCGTCACAGGTAATACAGATGTTTATACAGTGTGTACAAATGAAAAGGATCAGAAAACTAGCTTTTTATATCTTACATGAATTATTCTCCCTGAATTCTCTATCCAGTATAGTCTGATTTTTAAGTTTACAACCTGAACATTTCTCAATAAATACTGTGTATCCCTGTATTTGTTAGTGTACCATAATAACCCTGAATATTCAGACTTATTTGGGGAAAATATATGGTTTCCCCGCAACAGTGAACGTGCCAATATTTAGGGTAGTATGGCAGTAGTGGTCTAATAATAATAACACTATATTTAGATACAATTTGTTTTGGGAAACCTCAATAGGGGTTTCCCAAAGCAAATTGTGTCCGGATATTTAGAGTTAATACGGTACTTGATAAGCCATTGGAACTCGTCTGGTTTGTCGGAGCAGCCATAGTCCGTGGTCCACGCGTGGCCGATCGTAAACTTGTGGAACTTCAGCATGTCCAGCACCCTACAACAACAACATTTTATTCTAAATATCAACTAGAGCACAGTCGATGATGCGCCATAGAAATATACCCACTTTTCCCAAATGCTAAGTCGAAAAGGGGGAGATAATCCATGACCTGGGGTCCTATAAAAAATTCAATTTTGCACATCTAAACACCATAAGGAAGGCACACGCCAAGTTTCAAGTTCCTACCTATTGCGGTTAAAAGTTTTACTTCTTACAAGGCAAAATTGAGAGATTGTAAGAAAAAACGGGGGAGATAATCCATGACCGGAGGTCGAATAAAAAATCAAAGGCGCACACCAAGTCCCTACCTATTACGGTTAAAAAGTTTTACTTCTTACAAGAAACGTACGGACGGACAGACGGACGGACAATCGTGGCGAAAACAATATACCCATTTGTTTTCTTCAAAATGTGGGTATAACTAAGGATTTTAATTCTAATATTAAGCAGTGAGAAAAGTCAGTAATCATGGTGCATAATGTTCAGAGTAATGTTAGCTAATTCTTAGTGAGTTTAACAACGAATGTATGTATACTTTTAACAACGTCATACTTACATATTTAATGAAGAGCCATGAAAAATAAGAGTGAGAAATTAACAAGAGCAAAAGTTGTCAGAAGATAATAATTCCAGCACAAAAATATTTACACAATTCCCTAACATTTGATTGGCCCGTAGCAAGTCTCTGTCCAAAAGTTATATCCCAATAAACTCCCATCCCGAACTACTTTCCGTAACCGTCAGGCGCAGTTAAAATAATTCTTAAGAAAACGGAAAATAAACACATTTTCTTGATGAATTTATTTCAAATGCTGGAATAATAAGGAATGAATGGCCTTTTTGTTGAATTTATCGGGAATATAAACTTGGAAAAGTCGCGGGAATACTGGACGAGGCCTTCCGGCCTTCGTCCAGTATTCCCGCGACTTTTCCAAGTTTATACCCCGATAAATTCCACAAAAAGGCCATTCATTCCTATAATGAAGAGTTGTCAGATGTGACTGGTCTAGGAGGATATATAAAACGGAAAAAGGTGGATGTGAGAAATATGGCTTATGACATTTCTTGTCAGTTTAGCTCCTGCCCAAACATCACATTCACTAGATATGGACAGTATGCTGTTTGTCTGAAGCATCGTTTCAGTGACTGAATGGCGAGCAATGCACATGCAGATCAGACTGCGTGGATAGGCAACAAATAGACCATGACATCACAAAATGGGGTCTATTTTATAGTGCAGGTACTGCTTAGCTGCGGCACTAATGCCGAATTGAACAATTTTACATTGTTCACCAGTGGTTCAATGGATAGTTTGCTGACTGAATGGCCAACAGCCCGGTGTGGCAGCTGATCAGGATCTAACCTACACAGGCAAGAAATAAGACAAATTTGTTACTGACGCAACACAACTGGATGATGGTGTCATTACCGGGACCCACCCTTCGGCACCTTGTGGATTGAGGCGCGGACGTGTAGATCCCGGTCACGACACCATTACCCATAACTGTGGCTGCTAGCTGGTATCTCATACAGGACAACACACGTAAAGTCTTACCCGACTTGTGAAATGGCACAGCCAAACAAGTCTGGCCTCTGGTTGATACAGGCTCCTACTAGAAGACCACCATTGGACCCGCCATTGATTGTGATTCTGAAATTAAGCGAATATAAGTGGACTGGTTTACTGTCTATTTAACGATAATGTCATGCACAAATGGTTGACCGAGTAGAACCAGTCCACACACTACTGAAGTCAGAATCTTCGGACTTCCATAAAAATATACATTGCAAGTGTGGTTATTGAATTTGTTCATTTGAGAAAATATGGATGGAGACGTCCTAAGACGATGTGCAATTTTTCATCCATCCGTTACACAAATGTCTACTAGCACAAGCTTAGATGAAACACAGTGTAAATCGTGCTCATACAGAGCTCCAGATAAGCTGCGTATTTGCTTAAATACCCAATAAAAATTGCCAAAAACACAATTGAAATCAGAAGTAGCGAGTATTAAAAAGCAACTAGATTGGTCAGTAAGCGAGGCTTACGGAATATCCCCCGTGTGGGCCCAGGTACCCCTAAAATATGTACAAATTTCCAAGTGTGTGGGCTTGTGACCTTGACTCTGTGATTAGCGCGAGCGGCATGAACGTGAATTTGTCACAGGGTGGTAGAGGTCCATTGGAGCAATGAGTGTGTGAAATGTGAAGCAGATCCGAGCAAGGAAATAGAAGTTATAACCGATTTCTCTGATGTTAAGTTAAGAGACTACCGTATAACCTCAAAAGGGGGGGGGGCGTTTATTAGCCAGTAAAAAAAAAAAAAAAAAAAAAAAAAAAATAAAAAAAAAAAAAAAAAAAAAACAAATAAGGATTTAAGGATTATTTGTGTTTGAAATTGGCGGTCATTGGTAAAATTATTTATTTTTTTTATTTTGGGGGGGGGGGGGGGGGGGAGGGGGGGTGCGGGGGAGGGGGGGAGGAGGGGTCGCGTTTATTAGCCAGTAAAAAAAAAAAAAAAAAAAAAAAAAAAAAAAAAAAAAGAAAGAAAATTACCAAGGTCCGCCAATTTCAACACAAATAAGGATTTAAGGATTATTTGTGTTTGAAATTGGCAGTCATTGGTAAAAAAAAAATATTTTTTTATTTGGGGGGGGGGGGGGGGGGGGGTGGTGGGGGGGGGGTGCGTTTATTAGGAGCTTTTATTAAGTCGAGGTTATACGGTATGTATGTGACGTTGACCTCGAGATCAGCGGAGATTTGTCACAGCATATGAAATATTAAGTATTTTCAATGAAAGAAATAGAAGTTATAACATATTTCTCTGATGTTAAGTTTTGTAAAGAGACTAAGTATGTGACCTTGACCTTGGGATCAGCGGGGGTTGGACAGTCGTAGATTTGTCACAGCATGATAGTACAACCTTAGAGGAATGCACAAGTGAAATAATAAGAATGAAGGAAATAGAAGTTATAAACTTATTTCTCTGATGTTAAAGTTTTGTAAAGAGTATTTGACCTTGACATTGGGATCAGCGGGGGTTGGACGGTCATGGATTTGGCACAGCATGGTAGTAGAGCCTTACAGGAATGCATGTGTGAAATATTAAGCATTTTAGATGAAGGAAATAGAAGTTATAACAATATTTCTCTGATGTTAAGTTTTGTAAAGAGAATAAGTATTTGACCTGACCTTGGTATCAGCGGGGGTTGGATTGGTCGTGGATTTGGCACAGCATGGTAGTAGAGCCTTACAGGAATGCATGTGTGAAATATTAAGCATTTTAGATGAAGGAAATAGAAGTTATAACAATATTTCTCTGATGTTAAGTTTACGGACATAGTAATTTGACCTTGACCTTGGGATCTGCGGGGGTTGGACGGTCGTGGATTTGGCACAGCATGGTAGTAGAGCCAATTACAGAATGCATGTGTGAAATATGAAGCATTTTAGATGAAGGAAATAGAAGTTATATACAATATTTCTCTGATGTTAAGTTTACCCGGACGGACGGACGGACGTTCTTACATTAGGGTACTTATGTGGCTTATCACATGTTAAATATTAGCCACATAAAACGATTTTTAGCCACATAAAACGATTTTTTAGGTGGCTAATTGTAACCAACCCTATCCTTTAACAAGTCCATAACCCTGTGGGGCTAGCCATATAAGTACCCTAATGTGTGCCCGGATGGACGGACGGACGGACGGACAACCTGACTCCAGTATACTCCCCCACAACTCGTTGCGGGGGGTATAATAACAAATTTGTGGTACCTTTATCATGCTACAGATAACAACAAACAGACAACAAATACAGCATATTTTTCATATTTTCCATGAAAATACTTCTTGGTATTTCATTAGAATTGTCTCCAAGGAGACAATTCTAATGAAATGCCAAGACATGTTTTCATTTCGAACCAAACTATTCAATAATTGCTGTCTGTTGATGTGTAAACAGTAGTGTGATTTTATTTTACCCAATTAAAATTTTGAAATACCCAATTGCTTCAGAAATGATGGAGTGAAAATACTCAATTACTAATTCCTTATCTGGAGCCCTGCTCATATAATACCACAGATGAACAAGGATCTGACAGTAAAATAATACCTAACAACCATCATGGAACATCATGGAAGCCATATATGAATGGACATACTTGCTATGACTTGTGTACTTTTTCTGCACTAGGTACTCTGCGGCTGTCTGGAAGTCATCAAACACATTCTGTTTGTTTGCCAGCATCCCTGCCTTGTGCCATGTTTCGCCATACTCCCTGTAATACGTGTACAAGCATGGCTGTTACTGAAAATTGAGGCTTATGGTCTTTGCAACCAGCGTAGACCCAGGTCAACAGTGCACTGATAAGAGTGTCATTTCACTGTGACCTTGGGTATGGGGGTCACATCTCTGGGCTAATATGGACAGAGCTCCAGATAAGGTGCGTATTTGCGTAAATACCCAATTAAAATTGGCAAAAACCCAATTGAAATCAGAAGTAGTGAGTATCAAAAAGCAATGGAAAATGTGTGGTATCTTTATCATGCTACAGAAAACAATAAACAGACCACAACTAGATTGGTCAGTAAGCGAGGCTTACGGAATACCCCCGTGTGGGCCCAGGTACCCCTAAAATATGTAAAAATTTCCAAGTGTGTGGGCTTGTGACCTTGACTCTGGGATTAGCGGGAGCGGCATGAACGTGAATTTGTCACAGGGTGGTAATGCATGTGTGGAGCAATGCATGTGTGAAATGTGAGGCAGTTTCGAGCAAGGAAATAGAAGTTATAACCGATTTCTCTGATGTTAAGTTGTGTAAAGAGACTAAGTATGTGACCTTGACCTCGAGATCAGCGGGGATTTGTCACAGCATATGAAATATTAAGAATTTTCAATGAAAGAAATAGAAGTTATAACATATTTCTCTGATGTTAAGTTTTGTAAAGAGACTAAGTATGTGACCTTGACCTTGGGATCAGCGGGGATTGGACAGTCATAGATTTGTCACAGCATGATAGTACAACCTTAGAGTAGAGGAATGCACAAGCGAAATAATAAGAATTTTCAATGAAGGAAATAGAAGTTATAACTTATTTCTCTGATGTTAAGTTTTGTAATGAGACTTAAGTATTTGACCTTGACATTGGGAACAGCGGGGGTTGGATGGTCGTGGATTTGGCACAGTATGGTAGTAGAGCCTTACAGAAATGCATGTGTGAAATATTAAGCCTTTTAGATGAAGGAAGTAGAAGGTATAACAATATTTCTCTGATGTTAAGTTTTGTAAAGAGACCATGTATTTGACCTTGACCTTGGGATCAGCGGGGGTTGGACGGTCGTGGACAATTCTAATGAAATACCAAGATGTGTTTTCATTTAGAAGCAAACTATTCAATAAGTGCAGTATGCTAATGTGTAAACAGTAGTGTGATTCTATTTTACACAATTAATATTTTGAAATACCCAATTGCTTTAGAAATGATGGAGTGACAATACTCAATCACTAATTCCTTATCTGGAGCCCAGTATGGATGAAGCTTATATGTGGCTGTTACTGGAGAAATGGGGCTTATGGGATTTGTGACCAGTGTAGATCACAATCAAATAGCACACTTCTGTAGACTTATAACGGTCTATTTTGCTTGTTAGTAGCTTGACAGATGTTTCAATGATAGAACAGCGAACAGTGCAGATCCTGATCAGACTGTGCGGATGCACAGGCTGATCTGGATCTACACTGGTCGCAAAGCCCATAAAGCCCCATTTCTCCAGTCACAGCCACATATTATGAAGTCAATCTGACTTATGATTACGGTGCAAAAATAATGTAATGCAAATATTGCAAACACATTTTACACTTAAAACATCTACGGGGACGTATGGGTGGGTCATAGAATTAAAGTATGGATGATGATAAACGACTACATGAAGTTTCAAGTCAACCTGATGTATGGGTGTAGAGATATAAGTAATTTAAAAACATTTTAATTTACACAGCTTTTGGACGAATAAATGGACATGAAATCACACGGGTATCATTGTGATAACTATATCTCACTATCTGTAAACACTATATCTCACTATCTGTAAACGGGCTCAACAAAAATTGTAGATCTTGCTCATCTTGCACGTTTACCCATCAGGATTAGAATTGAATCTATTTGATGATGGCAATTAGCCTACTCCAAGGGCGGCGTTAGGAGAGGTTTGATGGGTTCGTACGAACCCCATTGCTTAGAGGTAGCAGGATTTATTTATATAAATGAGGTCCTTGATAGCCATTTTCAGTGCATGAATGAGCAGACATTATACTATTCAAATGTCCTACCAACAAAACACAGTCACACGATGCCAAACATATTGCAATACGCCAATTTTCAGAAATACGCTTTCGGGGGCTCTGAAGCAACCAAAATCTGTAAGGGGTCCACCATGGACCCCTTAATACAGATTTTGGTTCCACCATGGACCCCTTACAGATTTTGGTTGCTTCACATCTGAAAATGGAACCCCCTTTCAAAAATGCTGGTGACGCCCATGTACTTCAGTTAATGAATGGCGAAATGAATTGCATGAGCAGACTGTGTGGATACTTATGCTGATTTTGTACTGCGAGGGTCGCAGACATCGTAAAATACCTTTGTAGTGAACCCATTCTAGTACCACACATCTCATAAGAAAATTCCATTAGGAGAGTTGTTTCTGGGTGGCGAGTAACCATCATGTGAATGCATTCCAGGACATGCTTGAAATCATCTTGTTTATCCAGTAATCTGCCCAGTAGCCTATTTCACCAACATTGCAAAGTATACTTTTCTAGCAAAGTATACTTTGAGGGAGTAATCCTTTATTGTTCCTGAAATGCATTATTTCATATAGAACTAACAAATGCATATATTTCATGATTAAAAGTATGCAGAATTATTATACTGAATTTATTACATTATCACAGCCAAATTGGCTGTGATAATGTAATAAATTCAGTATAATAAAAATTAATATATTTATCCTAAAATTGAAAATTTCTCCCTCAAAGTATACTTTGCCAGAAGAGTATACTTTGCAATGTTGGTGAAATGGGCTACAGATCAGCTCGAGCTTTCCTGCCCCAAGTATAAAGTGACTGTACGACTAATAATAATATACAATTTTCGCCTTGTTGTGAAGTGAATATGTAGTTTTATCGACCCGATAAAAGTGATATAACGACCTCGGATGTGACCCGATAAACATGATGATCGATAAAACCACATATTGACTGATACGACAAAGGCAATAATTGTTTTATTATTGAGAAATTCCCATATGTGTCCCCTTTTTAATATGGCATAAATATCCATTTACGCTGTGAACTTTAAGATTAATGTTGGCGCTATTCATAATCATCATGTTCAGTGGATTTGCTGGTGATGAGCGTGATATTATTAGCATGGATTTTAATTACGTCAAAGGGACTTTAGCCAATCCACAATGTCGCTCCGCCATCAGGTCAATATGACATTTTGAATTAACTTTCTCAGGTCAATATGCATTTATATCGAAGATCACGTGACCAGCATCTGACCAATGGCAGACACGGATATTTCTTGATTGATAATAAAACAGAATACTGCCATAGACAGTATTCCATGTTTATTTTAGTGGTATCTGGGCATTTCAGAGTCTATTTTTTAGATCTCATGAATTCCAGGCTATATTTAGATTTACAGATCATGTGACTCAGGTCTGGTCCTGTGACGTAGGTCACATGATCAGATAGTGCCACATGATCAGTAGTAGTATATAAGAGTCACAATGATACCACCACCCTATGGAAGCCACCGGCTACGCGCGGTGCCTCCCAATGCATGGTGGTATCATTGATGACTCTTATATACTACTCAGATTTTCCCCCATTTTTCGGCAGGTATTTATGGGAAAAATATTTGTCATCAACCGCGAGATCATATATTTATGACATGAGAAGATATACCCTATTGAAGATAAAAATCTATTGGTTATACTCAGTATAATGCCTACCATAAAGCAAATGAGAGAGCAAGCTAAGAGTTGGGGAATTTCCCTAAGAGGTTTGAGACTCAAGAAAGCTATATCTGATAGGATTAGTGACGCGCGAGCCATCGTCTACGAGGAGAGGCTGCGGCGTGCGGTTTCGACCGGACGACTGCCCGCCGACCCCGAAAAACGCTACGAGAAATTGGAGAACGAGACGACGGCCAGTCTGCGTGCCACCGCTTACGCGCAGCGTGTAAAAGAAGATCCCAGTGCACGTAGAAAACCCATATACAAGGCGTACTACATTAAGATTTATCAAGGGTTGGTGGGGAGACCTCCTAAGAGTAGGAGAGATATCGCCAGAGCTTTGGTGGAGGAGGGTCCCAGGATTCTCGCTGAAGAAGCTGAAGTTAGGGAAACTGTTGATAGGGGTAGGAGGAAGATAGTATGGCCGCTAATCGCATAATGAATAAAATTCACCCAGAGATGACCACGGCGTGTTATCTGAGGTATTCGTGCTCTTATCGTATTAGGAACATAGAGACCGACGAAACGATGATATATCACAAACAATCAAAGGGCAGTCCGTGGATAAACGAGATTTCCAAAGCGGAGAGTTGGATAACTGATAGAGAGAAAGGCAGAATGGACATCGACAAAGTCGATAGACCAAACACAAAATGGACCTTCGTTCGTTGGATATCGGTCGAGGTGAAGATGATCATCGACGCTCAACAACTTCTCATGGGAGCGGGGGGGGAAAACTCCCAGACTGGTTAAGACAGAAAAAGGGAATGTATTCCGTCGACACGTACGACGACTACTTATGTCTGTTTAGGTGCATAGCCATTCACCGTGGAGGGAGACCAGATAGATGTTGTGAGAAGGCACGAACTCTAGCTCACGAATATCTCGGTCATGATAACGGACCGGATAGTAAGGGAATTCTTCTGGAAGATATTAAGAAGGTCGAAGAGCACTTCAAGATGGGCATTCGCGTTTACGAGCCCACCGACGAGGAAGTGTGGTATCTCATGAAGGTTCCGGCAAATTACGACGTGGTTGGAGAGAAGATCATGACGATAGGAATGTTTGGAGTACGGATGCACCGGATGTCAACAACGGTTCACAAAGTCGTGTAACATGCACAGGCACGCGACCACCGTGGGAAGACCATGGTGACATGTCCAGGTAAGATGGTAGAGAGACCGCAGTCTGCATACGAGAAGGCGTTCTATCCCAAGGGGTCAGCGAGCGAGAGGTCGATTCAATGGTTGAGCAGAGAAGAAGAGAGAGTGGGAAAGCACATACATCACGCGAGATGCGGTCACGGTGGAGAGAGGTGGGTGGCCGGCGATCCGGTCGATGGATATTGTCACGAGACCAAGACCGTGTTTCAGTTTCACGGATGTTACTGGCATGGGTGTCCGACACATTGCAGGAGAGGTCACGCGAGATCGCTGTACAGTAAGACGAAAATACAAGACGCCAAGATAAGGAAGGCGGGGTACGAGCTGGTGGCGATATGGGAGTGCGAGTGGTTGAATGAGAGGAATCCCCACTATCCACCACCACCGCACGAGGAGGCGACGACTCTATACCCTCATCAGATAGTATACGACTTCGAGGCGTATCTCGACAAGTCAAAAACCACGCGACCCACCAAAGACCTGACCTTCGAGGTCGAGCACATTCCTATATCAGTGTCGTTGGGGGATACGATGCATAAATGGATCACACACATATGCGAACGAGATCCTGACACGCTAGTCGAGAAGTTCGTGACCGAGCTGCAGATGAGAGGCAAGGCAATCAGGGAGGGGGTTAGGAAGAAGTATATGCCGGCCGACATAGATATGTTATCGAAGTCTCAGCAAGCAAAGATTATCTATTGGATTGACCAAGTCCCGGTGGTGGGGTTCAACTGTAGTAGGTACGACCTGAACCTCATCAAGCAGTACTTTGTAGAGAAGTTGGCGGCCACCGTGAATAAGGAAGGTGATGGTTTGGAAAGAGAGCCATCACACGACGATGTTTCTGTTTACCCCGGAGTTTAGATTTCTCGACATTATCCAGTATTTGGGACCCGGTACCACGTACGACCGGTGGGTTAAGGCGTACGACTGTAAAACGGTAAAGTCTCACTTTCCGTACGAGTGGTTCGATAGCGCGGACAAGCTCGACCATCCGGGGCTGCCAGACTATCCCGAGTGGTACTCGAAGTTGAAGGGTGAGTTCCTACTGTCGTTGTCAGAGTGGAAAGAGTGTAAGAAGGTATTCCGAGAAAATGGGATGAAGACGTTCAAGGAATTGTTGCAACACTACAACGATTTGGATGTAGGACCGTTCCTGGAGGCTCTAACTAAAATGACTGAGTTCTTTATACAGGGGAAGAGGTGTGGATATACTCAAGGATGCTGTGTCTCTGCCCGGTGTTTCCCTTCAGTACCTACTTCGTGGGACGATCGATGGGAAGGCGGACACGCCCGAGTTGTGGTCTCCGAAGTATGAAACTTACGAGATGATGAAGCAGGGATTGGTCGGTGGTCCGTCCATAGTGTTCTCCAGATACGCAGAGGCTGGCAGGTCGACGATCAGGGGTCAGGTAGGTAGTCGGGAGGAGAAGATGTGCAAGGCGGTGCTGGGGTACGACGCCAATGCGCTGTATCTGTCTACTCTGTCGAAGGACATGCCGTGTGGGGAGGAGACGATATGGACGTGTGATGACCCGGAAGTAACAGTTGTATATAGACCGTTTCGTGAGGGAGGTCAGGAGTGAAAAGTGGTTTCGGATTTGCGGAGTTGGATATAGAGGTACCAGAAACGTTGACGAGACAAGAAATTCTCTGAAATGTCGCCGCTGTTCGTAATCGAGAAGTCGACGAGACTGAGGTTCCGCAGCACATGAAGGACTACCTGGCCAGGACTGGGAGGATAGAGTCGAAGGGCAGAGAAAGCTCGTGGGGCAATGTCCGCCAAGAAGATGATCATACTCCCCGCTGCTAAAGTGGTTATCTGGAGCACGGTCCTGATCGTCAAGGCGGTGCATAGGGTGATAGAATACACGCCCGGCAAACCATTTCAATGGTTCGTTAAAGAGGTCACCAATGCCAGACGGTACGGGGGACGTCGACAAGAGCAAAAGGCGGTGTTGGCGGAGATATTCAAACTGGTTGGCAACGCGTGTTGTGGCAAGCTGAATAGAGGCACAAGAGAGACACCTGAACACCACATATACGAAGGATGAGAAGACTGTCGACCGGGGGCACTGAGGTCGGCGTGGTTCGAAGACCTGGAGGAGATTGGGGAGGCTTACGAGATATCGAGCAGGAAGACTCGATTGGTGATAAATAGACCGTTTCAATGTGGTATAGCGGTATACCAATTAGCTAAGCTACGGATGCTAGAGTTCTAATTTATGACTTCCTAGACAAATACGTGGATCGTGCCGATTTTGAACTTATACAAATGGACACTGACAGTATGTACTTCGCTCTGTCGGAGAAGACGCTGGCGGCGGTGGTGAGAAAGAATATGAAGAGAAAGTTCAATAAGGAGAAGACGAGTGGTTGGCGTGGATAAATGGAGCAACAGAACTCCGGGTCTGTTCAAGCTGGAATTCGAAGGGGATACAGCCATCGCTCTGTAGTAGTAAGTGTTACTACGTGAGTGGTGATGGAAAATCTAAAGCACTCGGCCAAGGGGATGTCGAAGAGATCTAACGATCTGACTTGGGGAAAGTACAAGACTGCTCTCGAAGGGGGTAGAGACATGGCGGAGAACAGGGGATTCCGAATGGTTAACGGGGTGATGTAAGTACGTACAAGCATGGAGAAGTTGGGGTTGTCGGCGTACTACGACAAGAGGAGAGTGATGGAAGACGGGTTACACACCGAGCCTATAGGATAGGTAAAAAAAAAAAGAACTCTGAAAGAATACTAAAGACTCTGACGATCCGGGGGTAGCTGTGGTGTCAGAAGGTACCATAAGAAGTTCTTCGCGAACAAAACCGCGAGATGGGCCATCATCCAAATAGTAGAGCACGGGCTCATCAGGTTTGGTAATAGATCTATCTAGATGACATACATTGAGAGACCACACGGGATCCGTCGCGCGGCGGCTGCCACCTTCGAGCTCTCCCGGTTGATAGAGGTACCGAACGTCAACATCCGAGTGAAGTAGTTGCTCCTCTAAACCAACGGGTCGCCCTCTCGTGACGGCAGATGGCTTGCTCGTCACCTTTTTAGACTTGATGGCATCTACAGGCTTCTTACCTATCAATCTGGTAACCTCTCCGTTCAGTGCGGAGACCACGGCGGGCAGTCTGGCCACCCACTCGGTCGATCGCGAATAATGAGGGTTCCCGCTGCGCAAGCATCAACTCTTTGGCATATTGGGTGACCGAACAGTCTCTCAGCCAGGGAGGGTTCGATTGAAACGCTCCACGATCCCCTGGTCCCGGTGGATGTTGACGCGGCCGCGTCTGACAGAAACGTCGTGCTTAGCCAACAGCTGAGAGACCGCCCCCATGAACTCACGACCGGGATCGACCTGGAGAAGATTCGGCCATTTGAGAGGACTCCTCTTATATATTCGGGAAAGAGCCTCGACCACCTCCTTAGACTCTTTCGTAGCCAGTGGCTCAGCCCCCTTATAACGACTCGCTACGTCAACGATTGTCAGTGCGTACTTGTACGTTTTGCGACCGACGCGATCGTGAGGGAGAAACAGGAGATCCGCTTGGTGAACTTGGTTCGGCACCGGCACGTCGAATTTCGGACGCGGAATACTGCGAGGCGCGGGTATATAGATTTTCCAGATGGCCTGCCTCTTGAGCCATTCCTTGACATCGTTTTCTGAAACCTTGGTCGCCGCCGCGAGGTTCTTGATGGCTGCGAGTCCCTTCCAGTAGCCGCGGGGGCTGTAGTATGTGTTTGCTAGCTTGCGCGCTAGGCGAACCGATAGTTTGGTATCAAGTTTGCGCGTGTTCATCGTATGCGAAGTATTCTAATATATCGGACAATCTCCAACATGCCCTCATCAGATCGTCCGGTAACTGCGTCGATAATAATAAACCTTTGTTGGGGGTTAAGTTTTTGCTCCTGTTCCAATCCAATTCGGAGGAATCTAACATCCGCTTTGCGAAAAGGGAGGCCGATTTTTCGTCCTCACGCCACGTCTCGAGAGAATCTTGGGCCAGACGAATCATACTCTTTGCACCAGGTAAACGGTGTTTAAGGGCCGTGTAGCCTACATCGATCATAGCAAAATAAAGTTCGTCAACTGACATCGTTCTATATATATATATATATTTATAAAAAAAAAAAAAAGTTTTAAAATAATTATTAATTAATTAATTTTGATTGGATATAGTAGGTGGCGAGACCCACCACACCCATTCCCACGACGATGAAAGTGATCTCGCGGTCTTTTTGGGGCTCTGACGGTACATAGAAATCTGAAAGTTGGGGCTCTCGATCCATTGGATCGAGACTTTTATGTGGATATGCCAGCGCGTACTCGCGGTTGGCTTCTTCAACGTTCTGAAAAGTTTGCGCGGCGTGATTTTCGCGGCGAAGCTCTTCGTTGACCCAGTCCAGATGGGCGGTTCGTTTTTTCGACCATGCTTCCTTTGCACTATTGAGTTGTTCTACAGCTAAATCCACGTTCGAGCTTCTCAGTTTAGAGAATATAAAGTTGCTACCGCTGAACGCCAATGCGTTTACAAGTGCACCACCTACTATTACTGCGATTGAAGCCATTTATTTATTTCAATATATTAACAGGTAGAATTCCAGCTTTAATTAGATAATCTCGGGTCCAAACTGCGGTCGCTACATCAAGGTCGCGAGCCCTATGTCTCTCACAGTAAAGTTCAATTTTGGGGCGGACCCTCCTAAGGCCATCTTTGATAGCCGTGCATACCCAATACTGAAACCCGATATCACCACGGCGTGATAAAGCGCATTCACTATCATTTTACCATCTATTTCAGCCATTGCTAATTATAATTATTGCATATAAAAGGGATCGCGATCAATGTTTAAATGGGGCGCATCCAATCGTGATTGGTGTTTCGTAACTTCCTTAAGAACCACCGTTGGAGTTGGAGTTGGGTTTCTGGTGTAGAGATAGTAAAGTACACCACCTATAGTGAACCCAAATGCCAGACCACCACCAATAACCCATGGGGTCCTCCAATCAGTTGGAACAATCAGTGGTGTGTTTACACTCGGGAAAGATTGATCTGTATTTAGATGTTTTCCTTTCTTCGTCCCCAATTGAGATTGAAGTTTAGTCTCTCGAAGCTCATCGAGTATTTTATTTTTTCGAGCGACAGCCACCACCCGCCCAGCTGCCTGTCTTTTTGGGTTTATATGTCGGGTTGACGGTTCTTTTGGAGGATCAATTGGATACAACATTGTTGGGGCAATCGGGGATTGTGGTTCCGTCACTCTCTCTGGTGTGTCTTGTGTTATCATCATTTATAATATTAGGGTTTATAGTTAGTGGACATATATGTCCAAATTGACAATGTTTACCAGTGGTCAACAGTGTTGTCAGTGGAGCTAAGTACATTCCAAACTTGTGATAAATTAAGCAGCAGGCCGTTCTAAGAGCGTGTCCTATAAAAGGGTCACCCTCTAGATCGCGAATCAACCCCGCGGTGTTCGGTATAGGGAGATATACTAACGGTGGTTGACGTATAAATAAAACAATAATAACCGCCGATCCGAGAGCTTTTGTCATCTCCGCACCTAACCTAGATTCGTATCGCACATACATTTTATCAATTTCCTCATTTGACATCTTATCCACCTGACAAACTGAGAGGTGCTTACCAAGATAATGCTCAGATTTCCCCCCAGCAGCCAAAGCAGCTAGCCGCTCACGTCGCGACGCTTTTTCATTTTCTACAGTCGGTTCTCCTTCAGGTTCTTTTGGTGTGTCGGCAGTCGACATGATTGTCTCTTCAATTAGCTGATCGAGAAGTTCGTCACAGTTCATTTTTTTCAAAATTATTAATTTTACTATTCTGACAAGTCTCATAAGTTTAATATATTGCCACCCGCACCAACCGATACTTATGATCACCATTATGTTAGCAATAAAACTCGCAGCGGAGCAGCAAATTGTTAACATTGTTAACCATTATTCACCATTTGTTCAACATTTTACTCAGTAATATTCACCATTTTGTTGAACATTACTCAACAATTTTAGCAATTACTCAACAATTTTAGCAATTACTCAGTAATATTTAGTAACCATTCAGTAATATTCAGTAATTACTCAACAATTTTAGTAAATTACTCAACAATTTTAGCAATTACTCAGTAATATTTAGTAACCATTCAGTAAGATTCAGTAATATTCAACAAAATTCAGCAATATTTCAACAATATTCAACAAAATTTCACCAAAATTCAGCAATATTCAGTAATATTTCAGTAATATTTAGTAAGCATTCAGTAATAACTCAGTAACATTCAGTAATATTCAGTAATAACTCAGTAACATTCAGTAATATTCAGCAATTGCTCAACAATTTCAGCAACATTCAGTAACTACTCAATAATTTCAGCAATTGCTCCCCCCCATTTGTTAATTAATTATAAACTTTATAAGTAGTTGGTTGATCGGTCTTTAGCAGAAGTTTGGCGTGCTTAGTTTTTGAAAGTATCTGTCGAACCTCAAGCCGCTCCTCGCGCGTTGGGATAACGTCATTCTCTCGAAGACAGTCCTTGAATGAGTCTCGGTCTTTGCAGTGAAAGAGGGCGACCCATTTCGTTTGCTCGCGTAGATCCTTGAGGACGGCGTTGTACTTTTGAGTGGATATCCATACGCTTTGTCTAGCATGGCGGCCAGAAAATGCGAGCTCAGAGAGCATGTCCTTCTTTTTAGTCATCGCCGTTTTAGCTGAGCAATCATCAATCACGTATAGGGTGGGCTCACCCTGAAATATTTGGTATAAACCACGCAACCATTCATGAAGTCTATCACCAGGGTCAATAACGTATACCTCAGGATTGGACCATATCCAAGGGCGCCGCTGATAAGTATCATTATATCTCACAGTGGGACATAGGATCACAATGTGACGAAAGGCATCGCGGTAGGAGCCCTCTAGCAAATCTAGGATGAAAACCGTTTTTCCACATCCTGTCTGCCCACATATTATGGCAGAGTGGGCATCTCCAATCGTGAATTGGTATTGATTATTAAATAAATCGTTAGAATTAGTATAAAGCTGAGACGTATAGACCATATTTGGTAGTCATGAACTCCGCGAGGGAGACGTCCGAGAGCTGTAGGTCTTTAGCAACCGCGGCAACCTCCGGGTAGCGCTTAGAGCCGGCAGCAAACTGCTTTCTTACTTCGTCCCACTGCTGGTGTGCGCGAAGACCCGCACTGTAGAGTTGATTGGGGACTCACCTCTACCTTCGTGATTTTGGGGTTATAGAATTTGTCGGTTTTTCTAGCCCCGAGCTCGAACCGACGCTCCTCGAACAGCATCAGTATACCTTTCATCGAGCGGGCGAGTACGTTGACGTTAATATTCCACAATGTGTCTCTTTTGTCTTTCGTCATCTTGCGGTGGCGAAGAACTCGGTCGTAAAGTATGGCAACGCACCCGGCGTACTGGGTTCTGATCAATCGCGCGAGTTCGGACATCGTGACCATGTCATACTCCAGCGAAACATTGTTGATCGTATACGTCGATGCCATGTCGGTGGCTATGAGAACTCGGCCGTAGTCGTTGAACGTTAGTTCGTATTCGAAGCGGTCCGCCAAAGCACTCTGATAGTAGGGCATGTGACTCTCCAGCAACTCAAAGTCGAGCGGGATGTAGAATCGGTTGCCGTAAGCGGCCGCGACTGCGTTGTCGCTCGCGACATTATCTGCCTTGTTACCAGACCCTATTCTAAGTCTGGTAACGTTCTCATTTCTGCTGGTGTCAATACCTTGATATACACCGTTTTCCCTCTCTTGTGCTGTCTTCCACAGGTCTTGGTAACAATGGTAGACGTCGCTGTCATCGATCGACATCACCTCATTACCAGAAATCTTTATCATGGTCTTCTTAACGATGGCGCGACCTAGGTTCTGAACGACGGTTCGGTCCGCGTCCGTCGACGTCAGCGAAATAGTGAAAGCGAGGCGAACAGTCCCCGGTATAATGACGTCGCTAGCTCCGAGGTTGGGGAAGCGGACTAAGAGCTGCTGGTTCTGATTGATCGTCGATGGGTTGTTCGTAATAACGACACTCTGTCTCACACCTTTCGCCCCGAGGGGCTCACGCAGTCTGCGATATGGATTGAGTTTGCGACCGTATTGACTCGAAGACATATTTAATTTTAAGAAAATTAGTTAAACTATTAAACTCGTATGATTTTGTCTTTAATACAATGGATGATTACGATGTTGACATGGATGAAATCGGTAGAGACGATTACGTCGATGAGGATGATGATGACATCGATGATGATAACGATAACGAAACGTCCTTCATAGACGTGATAGGGAATCCACCCGGCGAGGAAATAGGTGGCACTACCAGTAGTCAAAGTCGGGAACTAGTCGAGGGAGCTGTAAACGACTACTACAACAGTTTGGCAGAAAAAGGTCTGGTCCCATCTGTCGGTCGCGACTACTCCAAGTTCAAATTTGATCTGAACGGTAGATTGCGACTAAAAGCGGCACCAGATCTCCCAATAGTCAACACGAGGACCGGAAAACCCCTAGCGCTGGGCACCATTGCCAGAAACCCGGGCGGTGGCCAACTCGTAAAGAACGAACTCGGATTCATAGATTGGAAGAAGGGTAAAACAATTATGTCGGCCCGTGCTGCAGAGGCCCTCAAGTCTACCGACGAAACGATGGCGAAGACAGCCGCCGCGATAGAAACTGTCGAGCTCAGTGAGGTCCCTCAAGTGGCCACCGACGCTATTAACACGATGGAGACTACGTTCAGCGAAAACGAAATATTCAACCTCGACCAAGGGTCTAACGATGACCCACCGTTACCTCTTCGCGAACTCTGTGGACTCGATAAGGCTCTGCAAACGGTCCGGGGCGAACTGGTGCTTAACCTCTCCAAACTCACGGAGCTGGATAAACATATCACGCTAGAAGAAAGAAAACTGGAGGAAGCCGGTGGCGATAGAGAATCTACCGAGCGGATCACCGAACGCCTGCGGTCGTTGCGGGACGAAAGAGAAGCTCGCTTGCAGGATGCATCGGCTTGCCGTGAGGCTCTCCGCACACAAATAAGTCGGATCCGCGAAACAATCTTGAGGGTTCTGCACGAGGACACGACATTCGGTGAGCGTCTTCGCACTCTGTTCAGAGAGCAGGGCATCACGATAGCAAGCATCCTCGCGGCTCTCGATATGATTATATCTACTATAGTTCTAGTTTTCACTGGCGGTGCGGCACCACCACCCACGCCAGCACCCACACCACCACCCGCGCCATCCGGTGCCAAGGAGTGGGTAAAAAAACAACTAAAAGCCCTCGCCAGTCTCCTGGCTAAATTAGCCGGAAAGGCGGCTGCCGCGCTGCCTGGGTTGATAGGAGGTATCGTTTCTTACTTGCTATCTATATTATCAAAAACCGTCAGATGGCTCGCCGAGAATGCTTGGGCTTTAATCGTGGCGATCGCCGGTCTCCTACTTTTAGCCTCCCGAGAGTTCCTAAATCCAAAGAACAAATAGTCCGAACACCACGAGGGCAACGACGAGCCCTAATTTCTCATCCTCGTGATTGGGGGAACTCAATTTGTGAATTGGGGGTGGAACAACCGCGGAACTCGTTGGAACCCTGGCTTCAAATGAACTTGATGGGGGGTGAATTGGGGTTGGTGTATCCAACTCACGAATTAGGGGTTTTATGAACCCAGGCCTCTTGGGAGTGCGCTTGATGATATCCGTGTTCATGTTACCGTTGTGGCCGATTTTTTGATTGGCGGTGGCTATTACGACCATCAACCGGGTCGTCTCGTAGTATCATATTGCTCGGCGCCATATAAATACCTATTCCAAATACATAGTCTACTGGGGTGCTGGCATTCTGCAAAACGTCTTGATAATTCTGGATCGCCTTCTCCAGGTCCACCCTAGCTGATATGGCGTCCTCTACAAGTACCAAAAATTGTTTTTGCGCGTCTAAGGCTGTTACGACTCCTATTATAGAACTGCGAGTTTGCTTCTGTGCGCCGAGGATGGCCCAGACATATGTGTGAATGGAATCGTTGAGGCGAGTAACCCCGGCCTGCGTGAACCCTTGACCCGTATCTAACATAAATGTACCCCACACGTCCTGAACCTCAGCAGCCTGCTGTATGTAATCGACGTGAGCCCGTTTCGGAGGTAACATTTTACAAGAAAACGCGCCACAGTGCCGACCTCCAGACACTTCCGGCCCGAAAGTCATCGTCGCGGGGTCAAAATTCCCGGCGTTCCGACTGACGATGTGGTCGCCGAAGTGATCGTGTCTAAAATCAGTCTGCGTCCAATTCCCGGACTGACCCTGAATGAGAACGTCCCCGAGACCGGTGGTGGTAGGAAATGCTTTCTGTCTCCAGTCCGCGTCTTTTGAAATGTTAAATTCGTTACACAGTCTTTCAAACGCCATACGGTCGTATGTGTTGGAAATGGGATCCCAGGCGTCGTCTTGAGGTAGTGAAATACCTAGTTCTTTGAGAATCCTCCTAATAGTATAATACACATGAAAGTTGTAGACACATCGGAGCATGACATTCTTGGATGTTAGATGGTCTTTATGTGAAACTCCACACCCGGCTGTTGCGCACCATACAGCGAAATTTATTTGGTTCTGCCAAAACTGCATCGGTGTTGCTTCCCACCCGTTTACCACCTCTATCGTAGTAATCTTGGGCAGCCTATATTGTTCAAAGATGTTAGGGAAATTGGTGGCAAAGCCACTGTCCGGTCTAACCGTTACGGTTGGGTGTACAAGGGAATTAACAACATCTTTTTGTGTGTATTTACCACCGACCGCATACTTTATATCAGAATTAAAGCTAAATGCTTTGGTATCCATTGAAAGATATTATTATGTTTGCTACTATCACTAATGTTCAAAAAGAGAGTTATCAACTTCAAAAATCCATCGACAACTGTTGCGGAAAACGTCGGGTGGGCCTTAAATCAATCACCTTTACAGTTGGGTGGAAAAACATTGGGGATGATGAAGGGTTCGGGTATATACATAATAGACGACAAGCGAGTGTAAAGTTACCCCCCGGCCTTTGGAGTTCGAGAGCCCTCCAAACTTTTGTTGAGTCGGAGCTTGATGGTAGAGCCAACCTTATAATCTCTAAATTCACCGGACTCGCTACATTTATCATCAAACCTCAGAACCGGGTAACGATCTCTCCATCTTTAGCTGTGCGGCTCGGTTTTTTAAAAACATACTCCGACAATAAGGGTTGGTTTGCACCGGGTGAGTACATCGGCGACGAACCGGTGGACATCGTTTTCACAAAAACACTTGGGGTGTATCTGAATCAATTGAACACATCGTACAACACGTTAGACGGAGCTCCTAGCACATTATTGGAAACTGTGCAAGCCAGCGACTGTTTATATGGAGAGACCGTGACATTATACTTCCCACACCCTGATATGAAATTTTTAGAATCGGGACACATCCACGAATTGGAAATTTCTATTCTCGATGATCGAGCGAGAAAGTTATTCAACTATTACCCAATTTCGGTCGTTCTAGAAATAACTGATTAAACATAATATATATTTACACATATTAATTATGAGCATATACGGTCCAGGTATTTCCATCATAGAACGTGACGTTCCCGACGCGGACAATGAAGCTACAGTGAGAAGGTTGGAGAGGGGGGTAGCACAGTGTCACACAGTTTTAACTAGGGCGGTTGCACATACTGAAAAATTGCAAGCTCGAAAAACCGTCATAACAGTTTGGGCCGAGGAGCGGGGTACACTTACCGAGGGGGCCTACGAATATTCATTCGGTGCCAACGCATGCAACAGATACGGGGGGTACACCATGCCAGTGTCCGGGACTATTTTTCGAATGGCGGTCTGCTCGGTCAACTTTCGCGGTCACGCCTCTGGTGAAGTCCGAGTGAATATCGTCCTGAATGGTGTAGAACAGGATATTGGCATCACCAAACACGCGGGACAGAGGTCAGGGTTTACGATATTCGATGATGATACTTCAATTAAAGCTCTGGCAGGTAGTGTTATTAACTTTGTTACAAAAATCGCTGACCAAGCAACTTCCTCCACTATTGTTACACTGTTAATAAAACTTGATTTATATGATGAATGACGAGAAACTATATCCACACTTACCTTCGGGGACGGCCGACCCGGCATCCTTTAGGATGACCAGAATCGTCGAGATACAACATATTCTAAAAAATGAGGGAGAGGCGCGTACGTGTTACGCGAAGAAATATAGGCGCTTAGTTAATATATTAGAGGGGGTGAGCACCACGTTAGCCTCAGCATCTGTTATAAGTGGGGTGGGTAGTGTGTCTTTATTGTCGACAGTTGTAGCTACACCTGTCGTGGCTACTTTGAGTGGTGTAGCTGCGGGGGCGGGACTGCTTTGCATGACAATCAGACTCGTTGGTCGAAAATTAGAGGGTAAAAGTCGAAAACATGACCGAATAGCGGTTCTTGCGAGATCTAAGAAAAACAGTATCGATGTTATCGTGTCTAAAGCGTTAGCTGACAATGATATATCAGATAGTGAGTTTAAGATGGTTGTCGAAGAGATGTCAAGGTATCAGGATTTAAAGGGTACGATCAGGAACAAGACCCAACCACAAATTCTCGCGGACGAAGATGTAAAAAAACTCGTTATGGAGGGTACTCGACGAGAGAAAAAATCTCCTCGCCCGTCTCGGGACGTGATATGCGTATTAGCGTGTTTGAGACAGCAGAATATTCCTCCACCATACAGTCCAGCTGTTCCGACGGCCCCTCTATACGGAACATAAAAAAAAAAAATATATAATAATTTAGGGCCCCATTACGACACCCACTGACCACCATACATTTATATAACCGCGTATCGACACCCACTGACCACCATACATTTCTATAACCGCTTATCAATATACTTTGTGGTTTTTATTTGTTTTCTTAACTTTATAATTTTCTTAAAATTAATTAATAATAATTTTTACAAAACTAATTATAAAATTAATAAAATAACGATCCATCCCGGAAATTCGTGAACCTCGCTAAGTGTTTATAAATAATTATAATTTGCACACCATTTTTATGTTGTATAGGAAATTGATGAGTATATATACGTTTGTAAGCCTTACAACAATTGGTGTGGAGCACCGTGGCGTAATGGTTAGTGTGTCGGACTACTGATCCAAGGGTCGTGGGTTCGAGCCCGACTAGCGGCGTGCGTTGTGTCCTTGAGCAAGACACTTTATCCACACTGCTCCAGTTCACCCAGCTGTAAATGGGTACCGATAATTCGTAGTTGCTCTGTAAATACGAATTACCGGCTTCTCTCAAAAAATCTCTACCTCCGTTCTTTCTCCCATTCTTGGAAGACGGCATGCAAGGTCATAGAGCCAGTGCCGCCGTTAAATATAAGCTAAACAAACAACAATTGGTCTCATCTCGTGTTGTTGATCCGGTATGACGTCCGTCTCGTCTGTTTAATGGTAGCAGTCTATAAATATGTGTGTGTATTTGGTGATGTAATTGCGTAGCTCAAAGGTGCCAGCCTAAAAGATTTCTGCCTGAGAGCTACGCAATTTCGGAAACCAAATTCACACATAGGCTCACCTTACTGGTTTCTCTTAATAGAGGAATTGGCAATGGGGTTAAAGGCGACCCGTAAAACTAGACTGTGAGCCAACAGATGTGTGGGCTTAAGAAAGATCACAACACCCAGTGGCTGGGTGCCGGCTAAGAAATGTGCCCAGTCGTTGGGGGTGTGTACACGAGTGGAGGCTTTTGCTTTTTTTGCTGCTTTTTTTTCTTCAATATTTTATAAAGTTAGTTTGATCCTTGTACCCGTGACATATCAAAAATTACACATCAGATCTATTCTATCTTTCTAACTGACTTTCCGAGTTGAATTATTACTAAATTATAATACTTGCGAGCATGTAATCCCTTGTTAACCATTCGATGAGTAGCCTGAGTGCCACCACATGGTGGACATAGCAATGACTCGGATTTGGTCCCTACCCCACAATGCCGACATGGGCGAGGTGAAACGGAACCTCTTCGCATCCATGCACGGTGATGTTTGCAATATTCGTAAATACCAGTACGAAAACATCTCTCGTGACTACCTATCTTCAACCACGCACAATTATTCTTCACTCCAACCATATCTCCAAAATATCTCAAAAAGAAAAATGCCTGGCAGGGGAAAGCCCAGAAGAGGTGCTAAACAAGTGAAAAGGGGTAGGCAGGACAGTCACAAGCCTGGAAAAAAGCAGAAATTGGCGGAAGGAGTAATAGCTCGGACTCGGAAGGTGATACAGCGGTAGATGGAGGTAGCTTTGGCAAGCCTGAAGGCATTGTACATTTTGACAATGTATTCAGAAATATATCTATGGAATGGGCAAATATTCCCCCTAATACTGACCCACTTCATTGTGCTGGTGATGACCAGTCCGCACATGTCCCAGAACACATCAAGCAAACAATTGGGGACCATAATTACATAAATCTGTCCCGCCTTCTTAAAGGTTCAATTGAATTAGCCGCGGACACAAGTATTCTGCAGGTGAACCAAAGTGGTGGTCTTGAGATGCGCCCCAAGACAGCAAATCGGTCTGTCCAAAATATTACAGAATGGACTGACGCATTCATAATATTCTCGTCAATCTACCTGTATAAACATCCAGACAAAAATCTAGAAATATTGAAATATATGTCCGTAATTAGGGAGGCGGCTACCAGGTACCCTACATCTGCATGGAAATCCTATGATGAACAGTTTCGCATGAGACAAGCTAACGCATCCACTCGCCAATCATGGGCATCGTTAAATGGTGAACTGTGGTTAAGGGTGATGGCAGCTCCTACCCAGCAGCCATCTTATCCCGGTCGAACTATCACTACACCAAATAAAACAAATCAAGCTTTTACATGCAACGCTTTCAAAAATGGCACCTGTAGTTGGCCACAGTGTAAATTTAGGCATGCCTGTGCCGCCTGTAACTCTGCAGTGCACGGAAAATTTAACTACCCACATTTCATTCAGGGTCCGATAACACAGCAAAATGAATTTGGTCCTCAGCAGTTTCAGGGTGGCCGCTTTTTTCGTGGCAGAGGATACACACGAGGTGCAAGGCGGGGAAAGTTCTTCAGGCAATAAACAGGTCCACACCCAAGGTCAAAATGTAAATATATATAAATTGGCTCAAACACCCATCAGAATTGATAAACTAGAACATGATCTGCAATTCTATGACAAAGATGAAGCACAAATTAATTGGAATGGATTTACACAAGGGTTTCATTTAAATTATGTCAGCCCAAGGGTTCAATCGACTTCAAAAAACCTTAAATCAGCTTCCTCTAACCCAGAAATTACTCAACAGAAGATTGACAAAGAGGTTGAAGAGGACAGAGTTGGAGGTCCCTTTTCATACCCACCAATGCCAACGCTTCGTGTCTCACCCCTAGGTCTAGTTGAAAAATCTGGCGATTTTCGGGTCTCGAATGCCGATGTGGAGTTGTTCTCAGACAGCGCTGCAAGTTCAGGATTTGGTCTATACTTTGCCGGCAAGTGGTCATGTGCCCTATGGCCAGCTGACTGGGTAGAAAACGGATTAACAATGGATATCACATTGTTGGAACTATTCCCCATATTAGTGGCATTATATCTTTGGGGTGAAGACTTACGGAACAAACGGATCCTCTTTCATTGTGACAATGCAGCAGTAGTGTATGCAGTAAATTCCATGACGTCAAAGTCAGACAATGTTATGACCTTGTTAAGGGCAATCACATTGAAATGTTTGAGTTTGAATGCAGTTGCCAAGTCAGAGCATATACCAGGCATTAGTAATCACTAATGTAATTACGGACAGTCTATCTCGATTTCAGATGGATCGTTTCAGGCAACATGCACCCCATGCCCGAAAAGACCCAGACGTGATACCGAACCACCTATGGCAAATATTCATTCTAGATCTCGAGAACTTATAAAGAATAGCATGTCAGTAAATACACGGCTGGCCTACCGAAATGCAATAGGGGCATTTGGCAGGTTTCGTACATATCATAAAATGGAAATTCAATGGCCTGCCCCAGTGAATCATGTCGTGCTATTTATATCCAGTTGTTTCGAAAAGGGGTTTACACCAGCGACAATAGGTACCTATTGTTCTGGCATCAGTTTTTTCCATAAAATAAACAGTTTTCCAGACCCAACAAATGAGTTTATTGTTAAAAAACTTTTGGAAGGATGTCGCAGATCGCGCACACATAAAGACACATGAGCTCCAATATCCTTGCAGTTGTTAACCAGAATTTGTAATGTGTTACATCAGATCTGTTACAACCGGTATGAAGCGCAATTGTTTTCGGCCGCATTTACATTAGCCTATTTTGGCTTGTTGAGAATAAGTGAATTGGTGTTCACAACCACAGCTCAGAATGACCGCCCATAGCAATACAATGACATAGCCTTTGATTCGAGCTACAAGGTTTTGTCATTGAGTATTCGCAAGTATTCGCTACAAAGATCAAAATTCATGTATCAAAACCTGGCACAATTTGCTGTGTTCAAGCTCTTCGCCATTTCATAAAAATGAGGCCCCCCAGGGTACAAGGTCATTTGTTGTGTCATGCAAATAAATCGCCTGTAACTAGATACCAGTTTGCGAGCATTCTATCGAAATCAATTCGGAAATTGGGGATTTCAGGTGTTTGCTTCAAAACACATTCTTTCAGAATTGGTAGGGCAACAGATCTGGCAGCCCAGGGTACCGATACAGAAACCATTAAGAAAATGGGTCGCTGGACCTCAACTGCTTGTTTTAAGTATATCAGAACCTAAGGAGTGAGCATGGTTTAATGTACAGTAACACAATATGCCACATGAAATTAATATGATGTTATTGATGTTATTGTAAACAGGTGTCAAGTTATCCGTCTACCATGTCTGTGTGTCTGTCCCTCGCGTTGTCCCCCGTCATATTGCGACAAAGCCATGATTGCATTCCCGCACTAAGACCATGGCCAGATCACACACCTAGTCTGTTAATATAAAGTACGTATGAGTTTCTCTTTCCAATCATGGATTGTCTTCATATTTAAACAGGCATTCCTGAACCGTTCTCCCATTCTGTGACACATCTACGACCTTACTCATGTTCAGCTCTCTCATTAACACAAATATAGTTTGTTTACTATATTTTCAGACATTTGGGTGATTGGTGATTCAATTGTAAAGAGAGCAGAGGCCTATGCAGCAAAATCAGGCCAGCATAATCTAGGACAAGATGGCAAAAAAACATTATGGAAGGGAAAATCTGGAATGAAATGGGGTCAACTTCTATCAACAGTCCAATATCTAATGATATCGAGAGCTACGCCGAAACTCATAATACTGAATCTTGGGGGCAATGACATTGACAATGTGTTGCAAATGGAACTGATTACGGCTATTAAACAAGATTTGGTATATTTACAATCAGTTTTTCCAACAACTGTTTTAGTGTGGTGCGACATTCTTCCCAGACTGTCTTGGAGAAACAATCAAGATCCGGGGGGCAATCCAAAGAAGTTAAATTTAAAACGGAAACGGATAAACACAGGCGCCAGAGAAATTATAAGAACATTTGACCTTGGCCGCATAATTAGCCCCCACATTTTGGCCCACATGACAGAACTTTTTCATGAAGATGGGGTTCATTTGTCGGAATTTGGCAATCTCACATATTTACAAACACTGAAAACATATATCAGACAATTTTCGCGGGACATTAATGCCAACTAAATTTCAGCTAGAATTTGGGGGAAAATATATTATATATATTTCTGTGGCGGAAATTCTAGGATATTTTAGCCTGCTGGAAGTCGTTGACATGTTTCATAGTACTGAGTAGTGCACTATGGCTGAACAATTCCAGTTAGAGGGCACACCATCACTGGGAAGCTTTATGCTTGGTGCACTACTTAGTTCTACGGTTGCAAGGTTGCGGTTGCATTAGGAGGTTAGGTGTTTTGTTCTTCCGCATGAAGTCATACAATTTATTGTATGGGTCCATAACAACGGTGCGCAGTCACCTGCATAACCTCCTAATATATTTTAATCTTCAAGTTACTGTACAGGCCGTGTACATGGTTGCTTTACTTGGTTGCTTTTCATGGTTGCAAATGATTGGTTGCATTCATGCTCGCGACTTCCGAAGGCTAAATTTTCCATATGTATTTTCCGTTTTGCGGCCAAACCAGTCCACTCATTTATTAAAGTAATAAAGGTATAAATATTAAGGTGACACTGGCTATTCTGTGTTTCATTAATGATACCATCTTAAAATAATACACATTACCAACCCTCATGCATAGAATGGCAGACGACTTACCCGCCCCCACGTATATTGGCGACAACGTAGACACCCCCGAGGTGCTGCAGAAAGACGAGCCGTGAGACGGAGAAACTGGGGGTGATGGAGATGCTGAAGCCACCATAGCCGTACAACATCACCGGGTTACTGCCGTCTAAACTCAGGTCCTGCCACGTAGAATACAGGCATAGTGTTCAGGAAATATACAGTGGAACCTCTCTAAACCGGACACCAATAATACACCTGTTATCGTATTTTTGATGAGTTTCTTGGGTCTTTTACCTCAGGTGATAATGTCTGTTTGTGATCGCATAGCGCACAACTATGGCTCAGAATGATCAAATGCCTGATTTACAGTGAAACCTCTCTAAGCCGGACACCCTGGGGACCTCCAAGGGTGTCCGGTTTAGAGGTTTCACTGTACCTCTCATGTGGCTATTGTATCACATTAATAAACGAGGCTTGTATAGATTGATTAATTGATTCCTCTGCAGGGTTCACATAGACCTTGAAAACTCCTTGAATTTGTGTTGGGTCCTTGAAAACTCCAGGAACTTGGTCCTGGTGGTTTTTGTCCTTAAATCCTTGGAAAAACTCCTATATTTGCATAGCATATGCCTGAAACGAATGCAAGTTTGGAACTGTCGCGAAAATATTTTATTATTAATAACATTTAACAATTTCGGTCGGGGTGATTCGAAACAACAATATGCGTCCGGAGTTCATTACGGGGTGCGACTGCAAAAAAAAATGCGGAGATGACAGTAACAAAAACAACTGTAAATATTGAATTGTTCCGATTTCTACGTGACAGTAGATAAGTTTGTAAAAATACGATTTTTTTTTATTCTGAAACACTCCTTGAAAAGCTACAAAAGGTCCTTGAAAAGTCCTTGAATTTTGTCTGGAGTGCTTGTATGTACAAGTGCAACTTACCTTTCTGTGAACAATAAACATGGGGACTTTGGTGCCGTCTTTGCTGGCGTAGAACACCTGCTCCGTGGTGAACTGGTTGAAGTCAAAATTCTTCACAGTGATCTCACGGAATACCTGCAACATCGACAAATAGTGCAGTAGCCCATTTCATCAACATTGCAAAGTACATTGTATACTTTAGTAGCAAAGTATACTTTGAGGGAGAAATTTTCAATTTTATGATAAATTTATTAATTTTTATTATACTGAATTTATTACATTATCACAGCCAATTTGGCGGTGATAATGTAATAAATTCAGTATAATAATTCTGCATACTTTTAATCATGAAATATATGCATTTGTTAGTTCTATATGAAATAATGCATTTCAGGAAAAATAAATGATTACTCCCTCAAAGTATACTTTGCTAGTAAAGTATACTTTGCAATGTTGATGAAGTAGGCTACAGATACAGACGTGACGGCTGATTGTGAGCCGGCTCATCGGGATCTACTGTGCTTACAAACATTGGGATAGAGGCTTGTGGTGTTGACACGGTTAAATATGCGGCAGCGAAAACATAAGTGTAAGTTCACCCATTAACGGGTTTAAAATCCCAGCAATAGCTAAGATTATGCAGGACCGAGATTGAACCTACTACCTCCGGAATTGAAGTCCAGTGCTATAGCCCTAGACCACAACCCATCCCTGAAATTCTATGAATGAACATTTTCATGCCTAAGGTGGGAACTGAACACACAACCTTGGGTGTTGACGTTCAATGCTCTATGTGCTCTGTTCCACATAAAAGCCACCGAAGTGAGCAAATAAATATATTAAATCATAATATATTAAAACTTTTAATTAAATAAGTAGGTTTTCTAAAAAATACAAAAATTCCATCAAGGAAGTAGCATTTGGCTGTGCTAATGAAATAAATTCAGTATAATAATTCTGCATACTTTTAATCATCAAATATAAGCAGTGGTTAGTTCTATATGACATAATGCATTTCGGGAAAAATAAATGATTACTCCCTGAAAGTATACTTTGCTAGATATTAAAGTACCGGTATACTTTGCAATGTTGGTGAAATAGGCTACTGAGGAATACAGGTGTGGAATATCAAGAAGTTTCATGAACAGAAACAGTTAAACACATTGACCTCAATGCTAAGTTTGTGGACAACAATACAAAATTGCTAAAGCAGGCGTGACAAAAAATAGCACCCTCCTCAATGAAATTCTGCCAAATGTCTGTTTTACATGTATTTTGGGGGAAAATATTTTCTACGGGAGTTTAACAAGGGGGCTGAAACAGAATGAATGGGTAGAATTCTACATGAAGTACATACCTTTGGCTGGAAGCTATCATCAGACATATCACAGCGATATATAATCCCCGGTGTCAGAAAGGACATAAACTGGTAAAATATCTGAAATGAATCAACACAGGTTATGCAATATTTCTCAACACAGGTTATACAATATTTCAGACAGCTGAACAGTGTTCACATTACAAATGCAAAACATTGCTCGTACTTATAGTTGATGATTAAAAGTATGCAGAATTACTATACTGAAGTTATTACATTATCACAGCCAGATAATGTAATAAATTCAGTATAATAAAAAATAATCATTACGCAAACATTGTATTAGCGAGCCTACCTCACCAAACCCACGGTTACCTATGTAAACAGCGGGTTTGGTGAGGTTGCCGCGCAATAGGTAATGCGGTCAAATAGGTCACGATGCAGTGACTATTTTCAATCAATAACTTATGTTGTAAGCGATTGTAATGTGTATTTTCAATATTTATATTATTACAATGTTATCATATCGGTACCCCTTTAAGTAATATTTGTATATTTTAAATGTAATGATGTTGTCATGAAGCGCATGAATATAAGTATTAATTAATCCAGTTTATATTGAGGCAAATCACAGCCTAAAAACATAGTGCTGGAGTATAAACCATAGTATCGTATATTATTCATAATATTGAGGCAAATCACACAGCCTAAAACATAGTGCTGGAGTATAAACCATAGTATCGTATTATTATTCATAAGTATATCACTATTAAACATTAATTACAATATGTATGCATATTATTAAAACAGTAGATGCTACCGCTGTTTCGCTGTATGTGATATTTATAACAACAATTTTTTTTTTATTCGTCCGCGTACGGATTTCTGTCACACAAAGCGCCATTTTCAGTTCATATTTTGACCTGTACATATGAACCGGACTAAGTTTAAACAACGCTCGATTCCGTCCAATTCAGATTTCTCTGCAGAATGTTCAGACTAACTACATATTAAGTAATGTTGCTAAATAAGTGTTAACGGCTGGAACATGGTTATCACTAAAAGGAAGAAACCACAGTCGTATTATTGAAAAATAAGATTTACCTGAGACCTCATGGAGGCCGCCCAATAAATCCAGTGTAAACAATAGACCTTGTGATCCCATTTCCTGAGTAGCCCCCGCTTAGTGAAACGATGTGCTAATCATGATATTATGTTCCCCAATAATTGGAAACGGTTTGAATTTCTCGGTAAAAACTACGAAAGTCATAAAAAAATAACGATGTATATTTAACATTGGATACGCTTAAACGGTATTACTCTCTCATCGGATCGTCAGTTGTCGTCGATAGCGATTTAACGTACTGATCTGGTCTTAATTTATTGTCAACTTTCAACGCCATTTACAGAATATATGGTTAATTTTGGAAATAAATAACGGCAAATTACGATGACGTCTGCTCTGAAATATCTGTCAACATGCGGACGTAATTTAAGGAAATCGAGTTATATTTTAAGGCTACATCTGTGACTAATTACGAATTTATGTATGGTCTTTGGCTACACCCGACACATTACACAGATCTAGTTGTAAATACACGTCGCTTTGTGTGGGGGAAAAATCGATAATGCGTAGTTGTGTGTGACGAGGTGTTGATCTGATGACACCACACAGCTGTGACCCTTAGGCAATGTTTTGAAATTGACGTGTCGTTTTGATGTGTGCCGCAATACCTCACTGTCGGAGACAACATGACAATTAACGATATACTCTCGATTATACACAGATCTATTAGACGGCTGGTTATTTAAAATAAAGAGTAGTTCAGTACACCTTCGCCGATATTGTTTTTAGAAAATCAGTAATATTTTCCGTAAATGGTGTTGAAAAGTTGACAAAAATTCTATCACCGTATTTAGTTGTGCCGATATTGTTTTAAAAAATCAGTAATTTTTTTCCGTAAATGGTGTTGAAAATTGACAAAATATATAGCCGCATTTCTCCGATATTCGTTTAGAAAATCACCAATATTTTCTGTAAATGGTGTTGACACAAAATGCAGCGTTCACGCGGAATTCAAATACAATACAAAATAATAATTTAATAAATAGACGCCGATGGCTACTGTGTTTGCGGCCAGTAAATTCTGGTCGTGGTAGCCACAGGCGCAGTTCGAACAGTGTTGTGAGCAGATGGAGGACAATAATTATTTCAAATTCATAAAAAAATGTTTGCTGTCCGAAAATTAATTAATTGTGACAGCCAAAAAAAAAAGATTTTTGGGACAGTAAAACATTATATGGTATAGACAGTATAGACAGTACCTCAACTTAAAAAAACCAGTAACAAACTGTCTGTGTATATATTACTTAAACTTAAAACATCAGTAACAAACTGTCTGTGTATATACTTACTTAAAGACAGACACTTTAATTGTTGGTAAGTTTCTATCAATTTATAGGTATTTTTATTAAAATCGTAAAATTGTAAAAATATTAAAAAATATTAAAATCACAAAAATAATATATATGGAGAAATTTTTGTTATACCACGTCGAGATTTGAACCCCCGACCCTTTCGGGAATCGGTAATTAAATCATTGAAGTAGGCGACCTTAACCTCACGACTGTTGCGCCATTTATGACAATCACAGTTATACAGAAGTGCTATCAGTATTACGCCACCATTTGAACGTAATAATTATTAAATTATTTGCAACTCCATCTACAACAATACCGTTACAGAGATACGCTATTGAAACAACATGTATTAGTACCCATAACATAACAAAGTAATGTATCATTATATATCACAGGAGATAGCTTAAAACTATATATCCTAATCATAAACAGAACAATCCGCTTGGCTCGTATGAAAATAGTTCGCGTGATATTGATTATCTCCCTTGCCGAAAGTAGTTCAGTGATTTATTAATTCCAAATAAGACGTGTTTGCGTAATGATAAATTTATCCTAAAATTGAAAATTTCTTCCTCAAAGTATACTTTGCTAGAAAAGTGTACTTTGCAATGTGGCTGTGATAATGTAATAAATTCAGTATAATAACAATGTCCTACCATTAGACAATCAACCCATTCCTATATTTTTGTTAAACTTTATTTTGAGCACACTCGATACCAATTGCTCCCACTGGACACCCGTATATTGTGAACATAGGGCTCATGTACTGTCACTAGCGCTGCACTCCGCGCCGGCGTAAAATGTTTCACATCGAAAATGCACTGGCTTCCTTACATGATGCACTCAGCTATCGTATAAATGCATTTTTCATCTAGTAACCGGTGCCGAATATAATTCCCATGTACCGAAAAATGTTCAACTATTGGCGCCATGTACGGAAAACATTGTAAATGTATTTCATGAAATTACGCATATGTCTGAAGGTACAAAATCAAATGATGTGTCTTATTTGTTTAGCACGTAGCTGAATGGGATGTCAATGTGAAACAGTTTACGCCGGTGCGGAGTGCAATACCAATGTAACATCCCTACATTGTGAACAGAGGGCCCACGTACTGTGGCCACACACTAACCTCGGTGTGCTTCTTCTTGCCTGAGTATCCCACAATGGTGCCAACCTCCAGCGGTAGACACACCAGCTCTGTCCCTGATGTCAAGTCATGTACGTACAACTTGCTCTGAAATATATATAAGTAGCCTATTTTACCAAAATTGCAAAGTATACCTACTTATATAGCAGTGGAATTTGAGGGAGTAATTATTTATTTTTTCCGAAATGCATTATTTCATATAGAACTAACGACTGAATATATTTTGATGATTAAAAGCATACAGAATTATTATACTGAAGTTATTACATTATCACAGCCAAAATGGTTGTGATAATGTAATAAATTCAGTGTAATACAAATTAATAAATTTATCCTTAAATTGAAAATTTCTCCCTCAAAGTGTAATTAGCAAGTTAAGTATACGTTGCAATGTTGGTGAAATAGGCTACAGCTCTGACCCTGATGTCCTGTCATGTACATACAACTTGCTCCAAAATAAATACCAGGCCATGACAGCATGGGGAGTGCATTATTTTTTACGAGTATAGTACCTGATCCACCTGAACCAGACTAGACTAGAACTAGAAATGTGTCCATGGGACATGGATGCCCCCACTGACAGCATTTGAGACACACCATGTGATTTTGTACCTTCAGACATCTGCGTAATTTCATGAAATACGTTAACAAAATTTACAATATTTTCCATATGTAAAGATATAAGTTAACAAAATCTTCAGAATATAATTCAGCAATGCATGTACTCTGAAAATTTGGTCAACTTTTGACGCCATTTACGAAAAATATTGTAAATTTTGTAAATGTATTTCATGAAATTACACAGATTTCAGAAGGTACAATATCACATGACGTGTCTCATATATCAATGAAAGTTGTTACGTAGGACTGGTGGGTCGTTTTAGCAGGATCAATACAATGTCACTGAGTTGGCAAGGAAACAGAGTAAAACACACAAAGTGGTTCACATGGAAAAGTCATTAAGCAGGAAAAATAATTCAAGGTCATATATGAAGGTCAAACATTATGTGTCGGTTCTGTAGCCTATTTCACCAACATTGCAAAGTATACTTATATAGCAAAGTACACTATGAGGGAGTAATCATTTATTTTTCTCGAAATGCATTATGTCATATAGAACTAACAACTGCATATATTTGATGATTAAAAGTATGCAGAATTCTTATACTGAATTTATTACATTATCACAGCCAAAATGGTGCTAGATAAGTATACTTTGCAATGTTGGTGAAATCAGCTACTGATGTTGAGCAGTAGCCATTTATTGTATGCAAGTTTGGTAGCAATAGGTGGCCGAGGAACGGACTTAAATGCAAACAGTGATCCAGCTATACTTACGTCTAATATTGTCAACGCATACTACATGTACTACTACAACACCGCCATTAGGACCGCTTTCTCACTTTCTACTAACGTGGGTGAGACAAAATTAATGTGAGCATTTTTTCGCATTATTGTGTTTTTTTTGCATGATTATCAACTGTTCTGGGGTTTATGCATGTGCATCTATCAGCGCTTGACATATGCCCGTATGTAGCTACTCATGGTCGCCGAAAATGCATAGAATCGTGTAGATCATTTGAGGCTGGAATTATTACTGTCTGTTTCACGAAACCTGCCCAAATTTTATGGCTATATAGACAATGCAAAACAATCTTTTTTTTTTGATAATATTAAATTAAAGAAAAATTTAAGAATGAGCCTTCTTTTTATGTCGTGAAATTTTGTCAAATATTGATTTTATTGCGCAAAAACGATTTCCCCATGTTAAATCCCCATAGACATCTTCACAGCGATGTCTATGGGGATTTAACATGGGGAAAGTTTTAGATTTTCAGAAATACTGGAGCGATTTTCAAAATGTAACTTTTGTTTTCTTGCTTAGATCATTTCCAAGCTATCTAGCCAGGTTTCGGAGTCAATTTCCAAAATTTACAAACTCCTCCCACAGCTCCTTCACCTCCCTTTCCCCCAATTTAAATTCCCATAGACAAATCAATTATCCATGATAAAATCAATATTGGACCAATTTCAAGAAATAAAAAGAAGGCTCATTCTTAAATTTTTATAAAATTTAATATTATCAAAAAAATATATATTGTTTTTGCATTGTTTATACGACTGTAAAATTTGGGCAGTTTTCGTGAAACAGACAGTAGACTACACTGTGCTGGGTCTGTGCTTATACAAATATCTGAGCATGTTCTCCAAATTCTTACTCAAAATCAGGCAGTTTGATTGGCCGAGACTCAGTCTCGGCCAATCAAACTGCCTGATTTTGAGCATAAGAACAGAATATGTACCCAGACTGTTTTATAAGAACATGTCCAGACAAGAAATCGATACTGATGGAATAAAGGGGTCAGTGACATAAAGAGGCTAACTTCCCTTTTCCACTAACCCATTATATTAAATCAACAGATCCACAAAAACGGCCGAAATACCAGAAAATATGCATTGCTAAAGCAGAAAAGATGTATGTGTATTTTGTATGTTGGATGTGTCCCTCAGAAAGTTATAAGTCATGACGGCCACATGGGTGGGTAATGGAATAAAAATATGAATGATGAAAAATAAGTATATGAAGTTTCAAGCCATTCAGACTTACAGTAACAGAAATACTAGTAGTTTGTTTGTTTGTTTGTTGGGGTTTAACGGCCTATCAACAGCAAATACTAGTAGTAGGTAGTAGTGAAGCAATACAACTGAATGGGTTTAACAGCGACAGCTACGGTCATTAAGAAATGAGCTCATGGTTTCAAGTCTCATGCGAAAGACCAGTTGGATGGAAATACTATGAAAATATTTTTGATGCCAAAGGCAAAGGTTGACCCCTGAACCTCAAGTATGGAAGTGTCCAGTGATCTAACCGCTCAGCCGAACGTACAGAACAGGGGCCCGTTTCACTAAACTTTGTACGACTAAAATGTTCATAAGTGCAAACTTAGGATCGTCTGGAAATTTAAATTGACGGGTTTGCATTTGCATATGCAGCCTATGCTCAATAAATGTAAATCCAATAATTGTTTAATACAAGAAAACACTGTTAATGTGAAATTTACAGACTATCTTAATTTTGCACTTACGGACATTTTAGTTGTAAAATGTTTAGTGAAACGGCCCCCAGGTGGACAGGGTGGTCACATATGTACCCCACATTTTAAAAGTTGAAATGAGCCGAGACTGAGCATCAATAGTACCTTAACATCCTCGAGGTAACAGAGTACAAGTCGGTCATTCCTCACACAGGCGGCCCACTCCAGCACGTTCCTCTCGTGTTCCTCTACCAACGTCCGCCAATTGTCCTGTAACATGTTACATAGGGCTCCAGACAAGGAATTAGTAATTCAGTATTTTTACTCCATCATTTCTGAAGCAATTGGGTATTTCAACATTTTAATTGGGTAAAATAAAATCACACTACTGTTTACACATCAACAGACAGCAATTATTCAATAGTTTTCTTCCTGGCATTTCATTAGAATTGTCTCCTTGAAATACCAAGATGTGTTTTCATGGAAAAATAAGAAAATATGCTATATTTCTGGTCTGTTTATTGTTTTCTGTAGCATGATAAAGATACCACAAATTTTTCATTGCTTTTTGATACTCACTACTTCTGATTTCAATTTGGTTTTTGGCAATTTTAATTGGTTATTTACGCAAATACGCACCTTATCTGGAGCTCTGATGTCATGGCCATCTCACAACATTGGTTACCGTAATAACCATGCATATTCGGACATCATATATTCTGGGAAACACACATAAATATATGGCTTCTCACAGCTAACAATGGTTCCTGTACTGTTTTTATATGTTTACATGTATGTGTACTTTGGGCAAGCGGCCTATATACATGAAAGAAACAACTTGAACTTGTAAGAAAACCTCTCTAAACGGGACACCCTATGGACCCCATTGTGTTTATTTTAGATGGGTATCACTTGTAATTCATTTCATGTCGTGTCTGTTCAAATATTGCTCATGGAGTTCTTAGTTACACAGAGCTCCAGATAAGGTGCGTATTGGCGCATTTTACGCAATTATTTTAGGTGAAAAGGCATTGATTATCAAAAGTGGGAGTACAAAATACGCACAGCAATGTGAAAATATGCATTGATTTTCAAATTGAGTAGTGAAAATACTGTCATAAAGTTGAACATTCACTTAGTTGAGCTGCAAAAAGTTTTGCAGCTCAAATAAGTGAATGTTTAAATTTGTTATATTTGTTATCATTTGTTCCCTATTTAGTATTAAATGAAGAAAATTAATTATTCATTTGTAAAAGTAAAATATGCAATGATTTTGAAATCAGGGGGTATAGTACGCTTTAGACACAAAGCTTATCTGGAGCTCTGGTTACAGAGTAGAACCTCTGTAAACTGGACATCCTGGGAGGTGCCCATGGTTTCCAATGTGCATGTAAACATTTCTGTGGCAGTTTCACCAGAATCACACTAACATAGCAAAGTGCACATTGAAGGAGTGATTATTTACATGTTCATTATTCCGTACGAGACAAAAACATGTTCATATTTTGATGACAATCGTGTTTCTTCTGTAGTGTATTTTTGTACATAACATAACAATCTCACAACCATGGATATATTTCATTTCTGTAGTTTTCCCAAAATCAGAACTCAATATTTACATAAAAATATATATTCAGACCTGAAATCAAAATAACCTGACCTGGTGTCAGGTCTTCGTCACACAAGAGTCATTTATCTCTACCCCGAAAAAGTAATAGGATTAGTACTAATTCTACTACTTTCATAATGGGTATAACCAGATTCAACTCGTATGTAAAAAAGCAAGCCAAAAATGTACCTGATGGCGAAACAAGGGATATCATTAACTTACCCATTTGCATACACACAACCTACGCCTCCCTTATCAGATCTTACAGATGCTCAGTTCAAGGTCTGTATCGCATACATACATTATGTGCCTCTTGTTGATTATCCATATAACAAATAGAGAATAACGGGCTAGTGTCTTTTGATATCAGGTTTATCAGGCAATAGTGTGGAGGAAGTTCGCTAGACCCAAAATTAGCGTCCACACGATGTTTTTTTACAGTTTCCTAATGTTCAAAATATTGTCATTCAGAATCCGAAGGGTGCCACCTTGTCACCCTTGAGGAAGTTGAGAAATTCAAGATGGCCGCCATGAATGTTGCCGAAACATGTTTCGGTCATAATCAGGTGCAAGTTTGAGTTTTTCCAATGACAACAGTGTATGAATTTGTTTTAAATACACCACCACATTTATTACTACTATTACTAAGTATTTTAATCACACATAATGACAGATTTTGTATTGTAATATACCCGATCTAGAGGTATAGTCCTGTGATTTTGGCCAAATTTAGAGAAAAAAATCCATAAAAATCATTAAAACTGGTAATAAAAAGAAGTATGCTTTGGAAAGAACGTGTCGTTATATAAATTTGTCTAATTTACCTTTCAGTCATGGAAAGTTGTCAATAGCGTACTTAAAATTACCAATCACTCCGAAACAATGCTGTGATTGTTTCGCTTCATTTTGGACTTTGCGCACTATAATATATCCCCTCAACACCCTTGTATTGAAGTCGGCATTTGGCGGAGTAAGTCGGATGTTAGCTGGGAAAAATTTCTCACAGAATATTCGAGCTATGAGAATGTTTACAGAAGAGTTACTGCGTGGTGAATTACATGACATTGACAACTATACTGATTTAATTGCCGCATTAGATGCCAAAGCTGCACACAGTAGAACAACCAAACACTGAGTCAATTGTGTCATCAAGCCAGTGATGATCATGATGCTCTACATTAGGGCTGAAAGAGAAGGGGACTGGTCTCTCCATTTACTAGCTGTAAATGAAATGATGCCATACTTCTTTGTGGCAGGGCATATCAACTATGCAAGGTATGGCCTATACTATCTGCGATCGATGGAATGTCTGCCAACTGAAGTACTGAACAGATTTATAAAAGGTGAGCATGTGATGCGCCACACAGCTGGAATATGGAACGCCATATGGTCGGATATGTTTATCGAAACGACGTTCATGCGATATGGACACGGACCTGGTGGACTGGTTGGTATCACGCTCAATCAATCGGCATTGAAGAGGTGGGCGTTAAGTCTACACACGTGCAGTCGCCTCATCAAGGATGTTGCTGAAATAAGAGATGCCACTGGGACACAGTCGGTGATGAAGCACAAGGAAGAAATGAAAGGAAGAAAATAATCAGATGCCAGGGACAGAATGAAGATCAGGGATATGCCGGAGACATGTGTGGATCCACTGAAACATGATGACCATCCAGATGGTATTATGAACAGTGTATCTGGACAATTAGGCACGGATAAAGTAAACGTTGATGATTCAGTTCAGATTGGTACACAGCAGTTGACTGATTACGAAGCGAGTTGGCCGAACGGTTTTCATGGAGCACTGACAAACAAGGTTGTAAATATGAGTGTCATGAAGAAAGCAATCAAATGTGGATCTGGTGAAGTATTTGATACACAACTGATATATTCAAGGCTAATGGGCATCATTACTACTCGTGAAATCGACATGAAGAGCGTGTTCCAGCATGAATTATCACCAATCCCAACATCAATGTTCGAAGACAGTGGTAATATGAGAATCATGAAAACAAAATCGACATTAAAAACGAAGCTCCAAGTCGAGCACTCAACGCAAACAATGATGAAACCGGATGTCATCATTGTTGACGGATGCGTGATTCTTTGGTGTATCCACTGGCCAGCCACTGGAACCGTGCAGGACTTTGTTGACCAATACTGGACATATGTTCATAGTAAACTTCAGAAAGCTGTCGTTTTTCTTGTTTTTGATCGCTGCCATGAGTATAGCATCAAGGGTTACACACGAAGGTCTCGAGAATCTAGGAAGGCATATACTGGACACAAACTTAGATTAGCAACACCACTGCCATCACAACATACGATCCAGACCACTACAGAGGACAAGGTTCAGCTTATTGATATCCTATGCCAGCAGATCCAAGAAAATGCAAAAAACCTTGTACCAACCGATGAATGTTTCGAACACCGACTGATAGTCACAGGTTCTAGCAACGCCCCAACAGAGATTCATCATGGGGTCGTGATAACCTGAACTGACATGATGACAAGTCATGAAGAGGCAGATACAATTATTGCTCAGCAAATGGTAAGTGCTGCTACCCAATATGCATCCTGTATAGCTGTAGTATGTGATGACACAGATGTGTTCGTTCTATTACTACACTACTACCAGCAGCAGAAGTTGACATGCACGCTTCTCATGGAAGGCACCAGCTCACAGAGAACTGTTGTTGACATTGGCGCAACAACAAGCAAGCACACTGCAGTAGTAGAACATCTCTTGGCAGCCCATGCACTATCTGGTTGCGACACGGTAGCACAAATGTGTGGGATTGGAAAGGCCCGAGTTGTTAAGGTTCTCTTGAAAGGATGTACATTGGTGAACCTTGGCAATCCTCATGCGAATATACAGGATGTTATTTCAGAGGCCACAACATTCATTGCATCTTGTTATGGATCCAATATCAAAGGCAGCATGTCTGACATTCGTTTCGAAATATGGTCAGTAAAAACAGCGAGCAGAAATATCTGCAAGACTCCAGATTTGCGATCACTGCCGCCAACATCAGAAGCATTTGCAGAAAACGTCAAACGAGTACATCTGCAAACTGCAATTTGGAAGGCTGCCTTGGAGCCAGATCCCCCAAACCTTGTCGCCATAGAGTGGGGTTGGTTCAAAGACAACCATTCAAAAATGCTTTCAGCAGTGACTATGCCTTCAGATAAACTACCAGCCCCAGCAGCTATCAAGCAGATGATTTAATGTGGTTGTTCAACTATGTGCGACCGCCAGATGTGGATGTTACACAGCTCGGTTAACGTGTACCATCTTATGCAGCTGTAGCAGCACAGGCCATTGTCAAAACCGATGGATGAAAGATGCCGCAGATTTTTAAGACAACGATACATGCAACGAGACCGAAGAACCAGATTTCGCTGATGAATGAAGCCATTCCTTTAACAATGCCCATCACTCGTGATGTATACGAGCAACCACATTACACGAGAATCATTATTGTCGTGATAATAAGTATACACTGACGAGTATTACATATTTGCGCTAATGTGCATAAACCTGCTGCTGTGGAGATTGTCTCCGCCACAGGTATATGTATACAGCTGGCTCATATATTTTATATTCAGAGTGTGTTGTAAATAGCAATTGGTGGGCGCTTGGTATCTTGCAATGATAACTTAGGTAAAAACGTATTACATAACTATTGATATATGCTGTACTAAATATTGACACGTCAATATATAATAGGTCCGATACTATATATGCTCTTGGTGCTGTCCCGCCACACATATACGTATATACTATATTCATGATTTTCATTAATTTTCCATATATTTTGACGGCCATCTTGAATTTTCATTTTGGACGAAACAGTAAAGTGATTTAACGAATAATATATACGAAAGTGATTGGTCTAATCCGAATAGCAAACACAATACGACATTGATTAGAATTTTTTATATATGTGGCGGCCATCTTGCATTTCAATTATGGAAATACCAATTAAGTAATTAAGTGCCCAATACTATCAAGGTATCATTCCACTTGAAACAAGAAACAAGAAACAAGAAACGAGGCAAAGCCACGAAGGCCAGGTTTTTTCCAAGCATAGACACTTGGATAACATAATTATACCCACTTTTTGTAGACTAGATGGCCGTGGCCTGCATGTCGCGCCTTGGGGCGAGGCATGGACACTAAAAAAATAGATATAGTAGATGGAAAAACTTTAACGAAAAAACTTTAACCGGACACGGACGTACGGACGGAAGGACGTATGCCAAAATGGCGACGATATCGCGCTTTCCGCAAGCGGGTGCAACAATGATGATAAACACGCATGTGAAGTATCAAGGTAATGGGTGAAGCAGTTGCAGAGATATAGTACACAAAAAAACTTTAACAAATAAATTCAAAGTAATTTGACCTTGACATTGCGCACAGGGGCCGCACGGTTGGGGTTAGAATGAAAATATGGACGATGATAAACACCCATGTGAAGTTTCAAGGTAATGGGCGAAGCAGTTGCAGAGATATAGATAACAAAAAAAGTTTTAACCAAAAAAATTTAACCAGACGTACGTTAAAAAGTTAACGTTGAAAATGGCTAAGTCAATTACGTAGAAATAATAGGTGAAGGTAAAAAAAGCATGTTGGATAGTTGTATGTGGTAGGCACCCCTTGGTTATGAAGCTGTGAAAGTTTGGTGGTCCTAGGTGGTACAGTACCAAAGAAATGGACTTAAACACGAAAACTTAACATTGTAAACGCGAAAACTTAACATTAAAGAAAATGGCTAAGTCGACTGCGCGGAAAAAAAATGGGTCAAGTTAAAAAAAAAAGTAACATGTTGGATAGTGATATGTGGTGGGCACCCCTTGATTATGAAGCTGTGAAAGTTTGGTGGTCCTAGGTGGTACAGTAACAAAGAAATGGACTCAAACACGAAAACTTAACATTGATTGTGGACGCCGCCCGCCGCCCGCCCGCCCACTGCCCGCCTGCCCGCCCGGCTTTCGCCAATCCAATAGCCTGGATTTGTTTTCAAAAAACCTGGCTAAAAATGAATAATATACACCAAAGGGGTTGATCTAACTTGGATACCAAACAAAATGCGACATTGATTATGATTTTTTATATATATGGCGGCCATATTGGATGTCTCAATTTCCTCAAGGGTGCCAAGGTGGCACCCTGCGGTTTTGCCATTAGTAGACATCCAAGTTATCAAAACCATCAAAACATTTCGTGTGGACGATAATTTTAGGTTAAGGCTCAAATTGCTGTTTGGCATCTGCACTACAAGGCTAGGAAATGGGTATTAAAGAATTCTCAGGCTCACCGAGGATTTTCTACCGATTCCAAGCCGAGCCTGATAAACTTGATATCAAAACACACTAGCATGGTATTCCATTTATCAGGGCTGTTTCACTAAACTTTGTACGACTAAAATGTTCATAAGTGCAAAATTATGATAGTCTGTAAATTTTACATTAACAATCTTTTCTTGTAAACAATTATTGGATTTACATTTATTGAGCATAGGCTGCATATGCAGCCTATGCTCAGTACATGTAAATCCATCAATTGAAATTTCCAGACGATAATATAATTAGTAGTACGAAGTTTAGTGAAATGGGCCACTGATAACATTGTATGCTGCAGAATGAGGAAATATAACGTGAATTCCATTGAAAAGAACGTGGTCTTGCTTATATTGCATTATTCCACTCACGTCATGTGACGCCGTTAGACCAATAAAACATCAGTTTTCAATTCCTTGTAACCCGGATATTCATATCAGGTCAATGCCTGATACAACAATATGTTATCAGTCAGTACATATGCGGCCAATACAAAGCTTATTACCTGATAAATGTATTTACCTGTTGAACATATCTATTAGTTTGCAAGATTTGACTGTAAGTGTACTACAAATCTATAAATCCAGGTCAGGATGTGTTGCTTGCCATTACCATTTCATACTTGCTGAAGTCGATGTTGATGAGCTTGTAGTTCGGCGACTTCAAGTTGGTCTTGAATGTGAATACTGTCCCCTCGTTCGTGATGTACTGAAGTCACAACATTTACCTTTACATAAAAAGATCAACACTCTGAACTGATATATTGTGATACATGATTTTCTGTTTATTTTCCAAAATAAAATGCGTTGGTCACACATGAGCAGATCTATCACCTTCAATGGAAAGTAAGAACAAGAATTCTCCACGGAAGCGGTTTCTGCCGAGGCATTTCACCGTAACATTATCATCACAAAAAGTATCACAAAGAGAATTAGAAGAAGTGCATGATTTAAGCACGAAAAAGATCAAGGTTATGTTAATGGCAACATGAGTGTGTTCAAAATGCTCCCATGTATCAAGTGCCCAAGTATTGAAGCAATCCGTCAAGTAATATTAAACTTCATGAAGAAACGTTCTACCAACTTTTTGACATAACAATATGACTTATGCAACCATGTGAAGATGACAAAGGTGAATGTCATGTTAATGGCAGCTTCAGTGAGTTCCAAATGCTCACATGTATCAAATATCCAAATATTGAAGCAATCCATCAAGTTATATCATGTAGAAGAAACTTATACCAACATTTTGACGTAAAACATGTCTAAATAATTTCAGCACAAAAATATTTACACAATTCCCTAACATTTGATTGGCCCGTAGCAAGTCTCTGTCCAAAATTTATATCCCAGTAAACTCCCACGCTGAACTACTTTCCGCAACCGTGAGGCGCAGTTAAAATAATTCTTATGAAAACGGAAAATAAACACATTTTCTTGATGAATTTATTTCAAATGCTGGAATTATAAGGAATGAATGGCCTTTTTGTGGACTTTATCGGGGATATCAACTTGGAAAAGTCGCAGGAATACTGGACGAGGCCTTCCGGCCTTCGTCCAGTATTCCTGCGACTTTTCCAAGTTTATACCCCGATAAATTCCACAAAAAGGCCATTCATTCCTATAGTGTTTCCGCAACCCTGTGAAAGTGAATGAGCATCCCAGCAAAAGCTAAGGTCATATAGAGATGGGACCCAGGGGGCCGTTTCACTAAATTTTGTACGACTAAAATGTTTGTAAGGGCTTTTCCAGAATTAATGGTATGGGGGGGTTGGAAAGCAGTTTTTTTTTTTACCCACCACCCATACAAAAAAAATATTGTCATACCCCACCACCCATGCTTTTGAATTATTGCTTCACCCCACCACCCATGCTTTTGAATTATCGTTTCACCCCACCACCCACACAATTGAATTATTTTTGTTTGCCCCAACCCCCATAATTATTAATTTTCCCTTGCCACACAACCCATATGTATTAATTATTGTATTGCCCCCACCACCCATACAATTGAATTATTTCTTTGACCCCCATAATTATTTATTATCAAAAATATTTTAAATACATGTATATTGCCAGTATATCGATAAATGGAAAGTGCGAGGTAATTAGAAATCGCATCGGTCCCGTTATTATTCGTTGATTATATGCTTCGACCAACTCAAAATAATACACAATTGCGACCACAGGTGGAAAACTCGGACCTATGACACCAAAAAAATGCCTATTAAAAAAATCCCATTACCCCACCGACTTGGTCTCATACAGTACCATCTTCTATATAGACCAAGTGTACGAGACCAAGTGGGTGGGGTAATGGGATTGTTTTAATAAGCATTTTTTTGGTGTCACTCATAGGTCCGAGTCTTCCACCTGTGATAGCGACATGATCAGCGGATAGTCGACAGGTTACAGCAGACCCGTATGTCGGGGGGGGAGGGGGGGGATTATATATATAAAAAACATGAGAATCGTCTCGCATTTTTTTCGCGATCTCGCCTTCCGCTTGTGAAAATAAGTTTGGCTCCAACCCGATTTTTCTGTCTGTAACTTAGGGCGACTATCTCGGCGCTACAGACATAACATTCGGGTTTATTTTGCTCATACATGTGTCAAAAGCATGCGTGTTGAAATTGCGCATGCGTGTGTGTAGACCGTACTTACAAGTCTTGCGATTTTGCGAATCAAAAACGCGCGATAGCGGCGAGGTTGTGAAATAGCGAGATTGATAGAATCTCGCGTTTTCGTCACGAAATCTCGCGATCACGCTTCACGTTTTCGCGTCTCAAACCTATGCGGGAAATCACAAAAAAGCGAGGTTGTCACGTTTCCTTAACAGGACACGTACACGTTGTATTACGAGACGATTCTCGTGTGCTGCCAAAACATGTTTTTATTAAGAAATAGAGCAAATGTGGACAAACTTCAGTATTTCTAAAACATGGGCATGCATGGGAATGGTATGGAATGAAAATATGGATGATGATAAGGAAGTATATGAAGTTTGAAGTCAATCCGACATACCGTTGCAGAGATAATGGGTACCCGAAAACATTAATGCAAATCATTCTAAGTAATTTGACCTTGACCTTGGACATGAGTGTGGTATGGAATGAAAATATGGATAATGATAAGGAAGTATATGAAGTTTGAGGTCAATCCGACTTACCATTATAGAGATAATGGGTACCCAAAAAGTTAACATGGACGGACGGACAGACGGATGGACGACACGTAATTATGAAAACTATATAACCCTTGACATACATCGTATGCTGGTGGTATAAACATACATACCTCGTACTCTGCATCAAAGTTGTCGACGACCTTCACAAAGGGCAGGAGTCCATCAATCCCACCGGACAGGGTGGTGAGGTTGGTGAAGTAGAGCCGGTTCACGGGGTCACAGCCTTCGCAGATTCCCAGGATCAGGTATCGCCCGCAGTCGCTCACCTCTGCACCACTGCCACAAGGGGAAGGTTCAATTGAGGTTACATTTTGTCGTCTGTTGGTTATTTTTTCTTTTCCATTTTTATCAACAACCAGATGGCCGCGGCCTGCATGTCGAGCCCACCGAGGCATTTGATGGTCTCAGAGTGTATTTATTTGAAGTTTGAATTAAGGGTTGTGGAGATATAAAGTATATAAAAGATTTAATGCAAATTTTAAAGTCATTTAGCCTTGATCTTGGGCATGTGGGCCACATGGCTATAGAATGAACATATGGATGATGAATAAGAAGTATTGGATGTTGGAAGTAAATCAGAGTAAGTGTTGTGGAGATATAAGGTATGTAAAAACTTTAAAACAAATTTCAAAGTCACTTGACCTTGGGCATGTGGCCCACATGGGCAGGCTATGGAATGAAAATATGGATGATGAAAAGGAAGTAAATTGGAGTAACAATTGTGCAGATATAAGGTATGTAAAAACTTAACGCAGATTTTATAATAACGCAAAATTCAAAGTCATTTGGCCTTCACCTTGGGGCACAGGGGCCGCATGAGTGGGACAAAGAATGAATATATGGATGATGACTAATAAGCATATGAAGTTTCAAGTCAATGTGACATAGGACTGCAGAGATATAAGGGCGGGCGGCGGGCGGGCGGGCGGGCGGGCGGGCGGGCGGGCGGGCGGCACCATGGATGTGCATAAAGTCTGCATATTTAGTTAACCCTTTCATCGCTATCTTATTGTTGTTTGCTGTTTATTTTCTATTTTCCATTTTAATCATCAAAAACATGCTTTGACATCACTTTAGAATAATTTACAACATGCTTTGACAGCACTTCCATTGGAAATGATTCTGAAGTGCTGTCAAACCATGTTTTTATTGAGAAATAAGGCAAGATATGAAAGCAACAGCAGATGACAATTGTTGTGAGTAGCAGTCTAAGGGTTAATACCCAACTGAAATATCACAAAAATCGGGTTTAGTTGCCATTCAGTCGGTCACAAATCCCAAAAGCCACATTTCTCCAGTCACCACCCCAATTAACGCCTGTGAGTGAACAAGATTTATCAGACTTATTGACATTGAGTTTTGAATACAAGACAATTACATTTCTATCATCAAATTTCTCAATGTCAAAGGACCCATGTTTAGTACAAGAAGAAAATATGTCCAATCAAATATCAGCTTACATCGTCCACTTAGGATTGTCAGGAAACTCAGCAACCAAAACGTCTTCTGATTGGTCAGTGCCTATCCTATGATAGAAGAGCTTCTGGTGCAGGTTTGAGGTAGTTTCGGTGCCGTCTGATTTTCCTTCCTGCTCTGGGTATTTCTAAAATGTAGGTAAAATCTCATCATTAAACATCCCAGAAATAACTTTTTAAACTGAATTTTATTCTGTAATTAGTTAGGTAGAGTGGGAATATACAATGACCAAACTAAAAACTAAAATGCATGCAATACAGATAAAGTCTACATCTTTTAAAGTTTAAATGTTTTACACAAAACTGAAAAATAGTTCAAAAGTGTGGAGATATTTCATGATGTTGGGCTAAATTTGTAATTGAAAAATGTGAAAGTGAAGTGAATGTGAAAGTGAAGTGAATGGGTTCAACGAGCCAGCAACAGCAAAGGTAATTTAGGGGCTGAACCTCGATTTCAAGTCTCATCCAAAATACCAGTGGAACGGAAATACTATAAAAGTGTTTTTCATGCCTAGGGTGGGGATTGAACCCACAACCTCCAGATTGAAGTTTGTTTATTTGTTTATTGGGGATTAACAGCCTATCAACAGCTGAGGTCATTTAAGGCCGGGACAATGGGTTTAGTACTAAATCTCATATATTACCTGTACAAATGGGGGAAAATCGCAAAATCAGAACAATTGGAATATTTACAATAAAAAAATATATATTCGGCCCTGAAATCAGAATAATCCTGATCTGATGCCAGGTCCTCGCCACACCAGAATCACTTGGCCGCCTTACAAAAGTAGTAGGATCAGTAATAATCTTACTGCTTTTATAATGGGCAATAAGCCAATTTAATTCGAGGTAACAAAAGAGCCAAAGATAAAAACGTACCTGAGGGCCAAACCGGGCAAATCGGCGATTCCTATAAGGAGGAACTCCTACCGATAATTTACGCCATCACGTTCGCCCGACCAACCACCAACCCAGATTGAAGTACCATAATGACCGATTGGGGTTCTTGATCCGTTCAACAGCAAGGTGCATTCAACAGACGGTAATGCACATGTATGGGAGAGCTCTGTAGCCTATTTCACCAACATTGCAAAGTATACTTTTCTAGCAAAGTATACTTTGAGGGAGAAATTTTCAATTTAATGATAAATTTATTAATTTTTATTATACTGAATGTATTACATTATCACAGCCAGTTTGGCTGTGATAATGTAATACATTCAGTATAATAATTCTGCATACTTTTAATCATCAAATATATGCAGTTATAATATATGCAGTTTGATAGGTAAGTATACTTTGCAATGTTGATGAAATCGGCCACAGTGGTATAATCACCACTAACATTATAGAATAGCCCCAGGTGATCATGTGTCCAGGCCATGCTGGAAAACTTGACCCGCGTCAGGACGTCCGGCAAATCATCCCCGGATGGCGCCTTTTTAAACTGAAATAACACAACCATCACTGTGAAGATTTAACTGGGGCGATTCCAGAATTGATTGTATGGGGGGGGAATTTTCTATGTATAGGTGGTGAGGTAAAAGTTCTTAAACCTTAATCCTTAAGACGATTCGCATGAGTATATACTGTAAGAGACCAAGTGTGTGGGGTAATGGATTTTTTTGTAATGGTCATTTTCTTTTTGTGTCACAGGTCCGAGTATTCCACCTGTGAGGGAAACGTGGTGTGCCTCAATATTTTATGAAAACAGCCTTATCTATTATTTTACTTACTTACCTGCAAATCATGAAACATTCACATGAAATACTTAAACAAAAGCATACGGCTAAGACTGAAGCGTATTGTACAAGAACATACAGAAACTAGAAGATCGTTTTTCAGACAAAAACATATGTCTCCTTTTGGAGATATGCGCGACACAAGTTGAAAATCCCCACCTTTCACTAAGTCAAGGGCCATAACTCCGTGAATACTGGATGAATCCGCATCTAAAACCCCAGGTGCGCAACTTCACACGATGACCAGAATTCCTGTAAAGTTTCACGACTCTAACTGAAATACATTTGGAGATACGCGCGACACAAGTTGAAAATCCACACTTTTCGCTAAGTCAAGGGCCATAACTCCGTAAATACAGGATGAATCGGCATCTACAACCCCAGGTGCGCAATTTCACACGATGACAAGTATTCCTGTAAAGTTTCACGACTGTAACTCAAAAAATTTTGGAGATATGCACGACACAAATTTTGTGACGGACAGATGGACGGACGGACGTTCTTACAAATGGATACTTATGTGGCTTATCACATGTTAAATATTAGCCACATAAAACGATTTTTAGCCACATAAAAGGATTTTTTAGGTGGCTAATTGTAACCAACCCTATCCTTTACTAAGTTCATAACCCTGTGGGGCTAGCCACATAAGTACCCTAATGTGTGCCCGGACGGACGGATGGACGGACGGACGGACAACCAAGCCAAAAACAATATGTCTCCCCATTTTATGGGGGAGACATAATGACTAGCAGAGCTCCAGATAAGGTGTGTATTTGCATATTTCACGCACTTATTTTAGTAGAATACGCATTGATTATCAAAAGTGGGTGTACAAAATACTCACGGCAATGTTTGTTTGTTTGTTTATTGGTTTAATAATCGTAATACTCACATAAGGGGTATAACCAGATTCAACTTTCACATACACACCCCTGAAATCCTGGGGGGGGGGGGGGGGGGGGAGATTTCCAGGTTTAAGCCAAGGAAATATTCCCCCCGCCTGGAAATTCTCCCCCCCCCCCCCCCTCACCACCTTCGCAGACACTGTCCACAAAACTTTTAATGTATTTTCATATGTATACATTGTTGATATTGTGCTCAGGAGCATACAAAATGCACATGCTAGAACCAGTCTGTTGGTAAAAGAGGACGTAATATCCCTACATGTATACTCAACTAACATAGTCATAATGTATGTCTGCTTGTGGAGAAGTATGTGAATAGGCGAGGCAGCATTTTCTATAAAAGAGCTCTCCAATTTAGTATAATATCTATACATAGACAATATAGTGGTGGTGGGGCGGTAGAGATACTATTTACCGGTATATGCAATAATTCCCCATTACCGTACCATAACTATTATGTATGTTGGCTGGTAGAGAGTTCTCTAGGTTAAATCTCTACCATAGCTGCATATGATTGGTATAAATGTATAGCACATGGTGGGGGTGGGTCTAGAAAATAAAAACAGTATATCTGTGTAGAACAGCAAGCATGTGGCATGTATTGGTGGGGGGGGGGGGATTTTTCCTAGGAAATATCCCCCCCACCATCTACCATATGCAAAGTAGATGTGAATGTCTCTTTGTAGAGAAGGAGAAGAATAGCAGGTGATTGGGGGAGCATTTCTGATGAAATGAAATGAAAGTTGGTGAAGAGATAGCATGTGGCATGTATTGGTGGGGGAGGGGGTGGGGGGGAGAGATTTTCCTAGGAAATATCCCCCCCCCCCCGCCACCATCTACCATATGCATAGTGGATATTGCATAGTGGATATGGACGTCTCTTTGTAGACAAGAATACGATTGGGGGGGGATTTTCCTAGGAAATATCCCCCCCAACCATCTACCATATGCATAGTGAACGTGGACGTCTCTTTGTAGACAAGAATAGCTCATGATAGCTCACGATTGGGGGAGTATTTATGATGAAACAAAATAATGTATCTTGGTGTAGAACAGTCAGCATGTGCCATGTATTGGTGGGGGGGGGGATTTTTCTATGCATATGGTAGATGGGTGGTGGGGGGGGCTATCTGTACATTCTACACAACATCATTATTTCATCATGAGGGAGGGGGGCGTATTCTTGTCTACAAAGAGACATTCACATCCGCTATGCATATGGTAGATGGTTGGGGGGGATATTTCCTAGGAAAATCTCCGCCCCCCCTCCCTCAAACATGCCAAATGCTACTGTTCTACATGCATGCCTAATCTTTCTACACCAACATACATTATTTCATCAGAAATATTCCCCCAATCGTGGGTTATTCTTGTCTACAAAGAGACATTCACATCTGCTATGCATATGGTAGATGGTTGGGGGGGATATTTCCTAGGAAAATCTCCCCCCCCCCCCCTCCCTCAATACATGCCAAATGCTATCTGTTCTACACCAACATACATTATTTCATCAGAAATACTCCCCCAATCGTGGTTATTCTTATTCACATCTGCTATGCATATGGTAGATGGTTGGGGGGGATATTTCCTAGGAAAATCTCCCCCCCCCCCCTCCCTCAATACATGCCAAATGCTATCTGTTCTACACCAACATACATTATTTCATCAGAAATACTCCCCCAATCGTGGGTTATTCTAGTCTACACAGAGACATCCACAGCCGTTATGCATATGGGTAGATGGTTGGGGGGGGGGGGGCTATCTGTTTCTACAACCAACATACATTATTTCATCATTGAGGGAGGGGGCGGGGGGGTATTCTTGTTCTACAAAGAGACATTCACATCCGCTATGCATATGGTAGATTGGTTGGGGGGTATATTTCCTAGGATGAAAAATCTCCCCCCCCCCCTCCCTCAATACATGCCAAATGCTATATACATTATTTCATCAGAAATATTCCCCCAATCGTGGGTTATTCTTGTCTACAAAGAGACATTCACATCTGCTATGCATATGGTAGATGGTTGGGGGGGGGTATTTCTAGGAAAATCTCCCCCCTCTCCCCCCCCCCCCCCCCCCCCCCCCCCCCCCACCCCCCCCCCCCCCCCCCCCGGAGCCAATATGCGTCACATGCTAACTGTTCTACACAAACATTTTCACTTGATCAGAAATCTTCCCCCAATCTTGTGATATTCTTGTCTATCAAGGGACTTACACTATGCATATGGTAGATTGGGGTGGGGTGTGAGGAGGTGATTTTTTTATGTTCCCCTTTCTTATACTACCAAATGACATACATTGTGCCTATGTGCACATGTTTGGTGGGAAATAAATTCTGCTTTGTAGCATTCAAACACAAACTTTTGGGTGGGGGGAGAATTTCCAGGGTTGGGGGGAGAATTTCCTAATGTCGAGCCAGGAAATATTCCCGCCCCCGGGGGGGAGAATTTCCTAGGAAATTCTTCCCGGGGGGGGGGGGGGGGGGGGGGGGGGCATATTCTTTCCAAGCTCGACCCTGTAAATCTTCCCCACGGGGGGGGGGGGGGAGATTTCCAGGGGGCAGAATTTCCTGTGACACCTGTACTCTTCAGATTCTGAGCTTAACCCCTAGGCCGCTACTCACAACAATTGTCGTCTGCTGTTGCTTTTATATCTTGCCTTATTTCTCAATAAAAACATGTTTTGACAGCACTCCAATGGAAATGATTCTGAAGTGCTGTCAAAGCATGTTGTAAATTATTCTAAAGTGCTGTCAAAGAATGTGTTTGATGATAAAAATGGAAAATAGAAAATAAACAGCAGACGACAAAAAAATTAAGATAGCGGTGTAAGGGTTAAAACACTTTTTGAGAACATTCTCCAATTTCAAGTAGAGTTTGATTGTACAACAAATAGAATTTTCTGATTTCAAGCACAAGAACAGACTAGATGCTCCGAAAAAGTTCATAAACAATGGTGATTGAACTCCTCACCGCATACCCCCATTTCACAGACCCATTTGGTCAGACTACACTACGTGCATTATAAATACATTGTAATGGATGATATAAATGGGTGGAGGTTGATGTGGAGACGGGGAAGTTCAATCGCCCATGTATAAAACAAGGGTCAGGAGCGAGAAATGCTCACCTTTATAGTGACCCAGTCAGAGCCACTCTCACTGAGCCCGTACGCGTATAGCTGACTATTCTCCGAGAAGGCGCTGCCCCTCAACGACGTGGTTCCATCCTCGGCCAGAGTATTTGGGTCGAGGAACACCCGTGGTTCACCCTCCAGCGAGTCTTGCACATACATTACACTGGATTGTAATAATACATTTGATTTAATGGTGTTTTCAACACCATTAACTCAAATCTGTAATTACAATCCAAAAACAACAGCTTAACCCAGACTGCTACTCACAACAATTGTCGTCTGCTGTTGCTTTTATATCTTGCCTTATTTCTCAATAAAAATATGATTTGACAGCACTTCAGAATCATTTCCAATGGAAATGATTCTGAAGTGCTGTCAAAGTATCTTGTAGATTATTCTCAAGCTTTTGATGATCAAAATGAAAAATAGAAAATAAACAGAAGACAAAAATTTTAAGATAGCGGTCTATGGGTTAACGGCCTGTCAACAGCTAAGGTCATTTTAGGCTATATAACATTGTCGATTCCCATATTTCACACATTGTAATAGGGAGAAAATCCCAATGTAATTATAGAATGTATGTCACTCTATACTGCTCGTTAGTAGTGAGTGAATAGGGTTTAACGTCCGCTTTTCTGACATAGAGGTACAAGCCTCAGGGAGTCTACACGCAGACGGGGATGCTCGTTAGTAACTAGTGCTATGTCATAGAGCAGCAGCAGATCTATTTTGCAATCCGTTAGTCACTTTATTTGCAACCAATCCAACACAATAGCTATGTTGCAGAGATTTTCACACAGAACTACATGTAGTTAGTTGCATGACACAAGTTTCATTAATGGAATGGCAAACAGTGCGGATCCTGATCAGACTGTGTGGGTGCACAGGCTGATTTGGATCTACAATAGTCGCAAAGCCCATAAGCCACCTTTCTCCAGTTATAGCCACCAACTACCATGGTACAAAATCTACCTTCGGCTTAGTATTATGGTTGAGGATATTTTTGCAGAAACACCTTGCCACCTAGATCACGTTAATAGTCAAATCTTCACTTAAACAGAGTTAGAAACAAAATTGCTACCCTGTTCCATACCTCTCGCGAGGGTAGCAAATTAACCCCATCTCTTTAATGTAACACATGGAAGAGTGATTTTTGCAATCGGTTATCCGGCATGTTTGATATGTTAGCGATATAAAACTGACAAAGCTGCATCAATAAATTATTAAAAAATAACATGCAGAAATTGGTTATTTTACCGTGTCGAGGTGTTTATCTGATATTTACATGTACAGTATATCTTGTAAATTTAAAAGCTTCATTTCGTTATGTTGAATGTTGAACAACAAGAGGATGGCTTCCATGGGAAAATGATTTCCCTGTTCTATTATTTTTGGTAATTTACTAGTTCTACATCAAAGATTATTTGTTTAAAGGCATAAAATATACAGTTTACTAAATGTTGACCTACATGCAACATATTTCGGTATGCACTTCGGTTGCTCACATTTTTTGAATGGGTCAAATTGTAGCCGTAGATAACATATCGGAGGCGAATTGTTGTAGCTAAAACAGCGTGCGCGTGTCAAAATAAACTACACTTCTAATAAGGTATCTGCAACTTTTGAACATTCATACAACGTTCATATTACAACACACATTTCTACAATATATCAGATGTTAAATGAGAAAATTATATGTCATTTCGACATACAGTTCTTATATATTGGTAATTCACAAATAGGCATAGCGATCACTTTGGACCAGTCGGGTTTGCTTATTTTGCGAAGATTTAATATCCACGCTGCACTAATTTGACAGTGACATGACTTCAAAATCTTCTGGTTGCCCGTTTCACTAAACTTCCTACGACTAAAATGTTCGTAAGTGCAAATTTAGGATCGTCTGTAAATTTAAATTGATGGATTTACATTTATTGAGCATAGGCTGCATATGCAGCCTATGCTCAATAAATGTAAATCCATCAATTGTTTACAAGAAAACATTATTAATGTGCAATTTACAGACTATCATAATTTTGCACTTACAAACATTTTAGTCGTAGGAAGTTTAGTGAAACGGCCCCTGATGTCCATGGTACACAGAGCTCCAGATAATGGCATATTTTATGCACTTATTTTAGCTGAATAAGCATTCATTATCAACAGTTGGAGTACAAAATATTCACAGCAATGTGAAAATACACACATATAGTAGTAGTGGAAATACATGTACTGTAATAAAATTTAAAATTTACTTAGATGAGCTGAAAAAAGCAAACATACTGTTTGCTTTTTGCAGCTCAACTAAGTAAATGTTCAACTGTATTCAGAGCTCCAGATAAGCTGCGTATTTGCGTAAATACCCAATTAAAATTGCCAAAAACCCAATTGAAATCAGAAGTAGAGAGTATCAAAAAGCAATGAAAAATTTGTGGTATCTTTATCATGCTACAGAAAACAATAAACAGACCACAAACATAGCATATTTTCTTATTTGTCCATGAAAACACATCTTGGTATTTCATTAGAATTGTCTCTAAGGAGACAATTCTAATGAAATACCAAGATGTGGTTTCATTTAGAAGCAAACGTGCGGTCTGCTGATGTGTAAACAGAAGTGTGATTCTATTGTACACAATTAACATTTTGAAATACCCAATTGCTTCAGAAAGGATGGAGTGACAATACTCAATTACTAATTCCTTATCTGGAGCCCTGTGTATTACAGTATACGTAAGTGAATAAGTAATAATACACTATATAAGTGAATGGTTAAATTTGTTTTATGTTTTGATCATTTGTTCCCTATTTAATAACATAAATAATTCATTTGCAAAATAAAATACGCATTTAATTTGAAATCAGGGGGTACAATATTCTTTAGACACAAAGCTTATCTGGGGCACGTTTCACTAAACTTTGTACAACTAAAATTTTTGTAAGGGCAACTTTAAGATCGTCTGGAAATTTCAATTGATGGATTTACATTTATTGAGCATAAGGCTGCATATGCAGCCTATGCTCAATAAATGTAAATCCAATAATTGTTTATAAGAAAACATTGTTAATGTGATATTTACAGATTATCATAATTTTGCACTTACAAACATTTTAGTTCGTACATTTAATACAAAGTTTAGTGAAACGGGCCCCTGTAGCCTATTTCACCAACATTGCAAAGTATACTTATCTAGCAAAGTATACTTTGAGGGAGTAATCATTTATTTTTCCCAAAATGCATTATTTCATATAGCACTAACGACTGCATATATTTGATGATTAAAAGTATGCAGAATTATTATACTGAATTTATTACATTATCACAGCCAAAATGGCTGTGATAATGTAATAAATTCAGTATAATAAAAATTAATAAATTTATCCTAAAATTGAAAATTTCTCCTTCAAAATATACTTTGCTATAAAAGTATACTTTGCAATAATTCCAGCACAAAAATATTTACACAATTCCCTTACATTTGATTGGCCCGTAGCAAGTCTCTGTCCAAAATTTATATCCCAGTAAACTCCCACGCCGAACTACTTTCCGTAACCGTCAGGCGCAGTTAAAATAATTCTTAAGAAAACGGAAAATAAACACATTTTTTGATGAATTTATTTCAAATGCTGGAATTATAAGGAATGAATGGCCTTTTTTTGTGGACTTTATCGGGGATATAAACTTGGAAAAGACGCGGGAATACTGGACGAGGCCTTCCGGCCTTCGTCCAGTATTCCCGCGACTTTTCCAAGTTTATATCCCGATAAATTCCACAAAAAGGCCATTCATTCCTAAAATGTTCGTGAAATCGGCCCCTAGAGCTTTGGGTACGGTAGACATTCTGAGCTGCCAGACACATATAAACAATAAATAAAGTATCACTCGCCTCTGGTTCTGTAGACCTTTGTTGTGGTAGTAGTAGAACTGATCTTCGTGCCTCGACGGACAGCCATACTTCGGGTAGTCCCAACTCTCGGTGATCCTGGCCAATAGAAACGCCGCATCTCATCATGTGACCAGACAGGCTGGATTTATACCTTGACCCTTACAATGCTGAATTAAATTTTGTAATCTGCTGATTACATTTTATTTTCCATTTTTGTTAAGAAAAACATAGTATGGCAGTGGAAATGATTCTAAAGTGCCACACCATTTTTTTATGAGAAAGTAGAAATTATGTTTGTAAAACATGGATATGCCCCTGAATTGAACTCTAATTAGAGATTGTGTGCAAAAAAAACCTTTAAATTCATCGTTCGGGGGCAAATGTACATATACGTATACGAATCCGGCACATCTTGTTAATTGTTGTTACTTGATGATTGTATAAACTTGAATGTTTAAGGTTTCCAAAAAATCTGGGTGCCATTTTTTCAAATCACAGTCAATGTCATTTCAAAGTCACTGAATGCCATGCATGCTTGGTGTCTGAATAATGATATGGACAGGATAATTTGCAGTTCTCACTGAACTGAAAACCATATAAATTGCTCAGAATATTGGAATAATAGATATTCTGCATGTTACAACCACAAACACACATGTCTTTTCAATGCATGGCAGTGATATTTTCAAAATGGCCGCCAAAAAGCTTAATTTTCAAATAGGCTGGTCTGTAAGACTTGTATGAGCGCAATTGCATGTATATATACCTATATTTGTAGTTCAAATTATCATATAAGAAATGTACATGTAGTGTCAGATGCCGTTTCTTATACTTTACCATATTTACATTTTAAAATGGCCGCCAAACTGCCTTTTTTTCTTCTTTTTTTTCCCGGTGCACACATCCAGGCAATCATGTTTACTTTCAAATTGGCCACCAATATAAAATGATTTACCAAGTATAGACCAGTCAAATAGTGAACTTCTTGTGGATGCTTTAATCCATTCATTCAATATCAAAGATACTAACAATACACCAGAAAATATCCGACGAGTCTTGTCATGGTATATATCATATTTGTTAGTCAATTATATACCATAAAGTTCCATGTTACGACCACCCCGCTAATGAGACCGCCCCGCTATTACGACCACTTTTTCAAAGAACCGTTCTTTTTACTATATAATTACATGATCGCAGGTTCCGATTCTACGACCACCCCACTATTGCGTAATACGACCACCTTTGGCAGTCCCGATGTGTCAAAATGTGTTGTTTTTAGGCCCGTCATAACGACCACCTTTGGCGGTCCTGTCAAAAATTTTGTGTTGTCTTTACGCTCGCCAATTCGACTACACATGTGGATAAAATGAGCGTGAAAGTTTTACGACAAGACACAGACCGATTTATGACACCCAATAAACAAACGCTAAACGTGACAATTTCGACAGATTAGTGCATAGTGCATTTAATTGTTAATTTAAAGAAGCGTGTGCCGATATTGCACTGGCTAGTTAAGATTAAGAAGTGTTTTGATGTTGGTGATTGAAATTAGTCCAATCTATTAGCGTGCGATTAAAGTCAACCGGTGTCCATTATTCTTCGCCAATTATCGGGTTATTCGTGTGGGTAAGTACTCGGACAATAAGAAAATTGTCAATTAATTTGCGACGGTCATGGGGAAAACAGGGTTACTGACATTTGTGAGCGGTCTTCAGGGGATCTGCTAATGCAAACCGATCTGCATACCGCATACCATTGAGGATCTACATTTTTTTGGGAGAAACATAACAACCACATAACTGATCAGCGACCAGCACAGCCCCTGATTATATGGATTATATGGCACATAAGTATGTCCAAACTGATATTGGTCTACAATGGTTGCAAATTTCTCATCTGGCGGCCCATATAGTGTACAGTATCACATGATAAATATATGAATAAACATATATCAATTATGATTTTTCTTAATACATTAAATTATACACTGTATTGTGTCCATATTTTATTCCATGACCATATTAAGGACCAGTAGCCCATGGTCATATTAAGATGTGGTCTGTTACTGAGGTCCGCTATTAAGACCGACTCGCTAATAAGACCATTTTTCTTCAGTCCCACAAGTGCTCTTAATAGCGGAACTTTACTGTACATACCTTCACACATATATTGCCTACTTGTCTATGCCTACATATTCAGTATCAATAGATCCAGCACTGTGCAAAATAACATATGCAAATTATGTCACATAGTCGATGAGGTTTTACAATATTATACATGCATGCTCCTTAATGTGTGAACATGCTGCACAAGGATATGACTTAATTGGAACATTTATACAGATTTGTTAACATACTTAACTAATTGTCAGTGTGGTTATAAGGAGTTGCTCACTTGACTTGGTGTTCACATACACTAAATAAGTTTATAGAGTGTTCAATGGTACCCCATATCAGGGACTAATATTTTGGTTAAACGGCTCTGCTTAATTGCTGTATGAATGGCATGTAGAGTTCTATAGCACTTTAGAAGGTGATTATATTCATGAAACCTGCATGGACAAAATCAGTTTTCATCAATACAATGTCCTGTATATACAAAACTATAGTATATGTAGTTAAAACTAGATTGGTCAGTAAGCGAGTGTGTTTTTCAAGTGTGTGGGCTTGTGACCTTGCCTCTGGGCTTAGCGGGGGCGGCACGAACGTGAATTTGTCACAGGGTGGTAAAGGTCATTGGAGCAATGCGTGTGTGAAATGTGAAGCAGATCCGACCAGTAAATAGAAGTTATAACCAATTTCTCTGATGTTAAGTTTTGTAAAGAGACTAAGTATGTGACCTTGACCTCGAGATCAGTGGGGATTTGTCACAGCATGATAGAAGAGACTTAGAGGGATACATGCATGAAATATTAAGAATTTTCGATGAAAGAAATAGAAGTTAGAACATATTTCTCTGATGTTAAATTTTGTAAAGAGACTAAGTATGTGACCTTGAGATCAGCGGGGGCTGGACAGTTGTGGATTTGTCACAGCATGATAGTACAACCTTAGAGGAATGCACGAGCAAAATATTAAGAATTTTCAAAGAAGGAAATAGAAGTTATAACTTATTTCTCTAATGTTAAGTTTTGTAAAGAGACCAAGTATTTGACCCTGGGATCAGCGTGGGTTGGACGGTCGTGGATTTGGCGCAGCAAGGTAGTAGAGCCTTACAGGAATGCATGTGTGAAATATTAAGCATTTTAGATGAAGGAAATAGAAGTTATAACATATTTCTCTGATGTTAAGTTTTGTAAAGAGGCTAAGTATTTGACCTTGACCTTGAGCTCCTGTGCAGCATGTGTAGGGAATACAATGAAAATATGGATGGTGATCAATGTGTATATGAAGTTTCAAGTTGAAATCACAACCGGTCAGAGGTATAGCAATTTGAAAAACTCTAACGTAAAACTAGAACAAAAAGTTTAAATTCATTTGACCTTGAGCTTGGGTTCCTGGACAGCATGGGTAGGGTATACAATGAAAATATGGATGGTGATCAATGTGTATATGAAGTTTCAAGTTGATATCGCAAGCAGTCACAGAGATATAGCAATTTGAAAAAGCAGTAACTATATGCTACCCCGAAAACAATTGGGGAGCATAAAAATATTTTTTTCAACAAAAACTAGATATTGTATCCACACTGGGTTAATAATATTATATACCTCTGCTGTAGCTTTTCTCGTACAGGACAGGCCTCAATGAACGGCTTTGAAACTGCATTTTGTGCATCAACAAATGCTTTGGTTTCATCTGAATCTGGGTCTTCCAGCCATTGGTACGGGTCGGCAATCTGAAAACAACTGGGTGATGAGAAACATGCATACAGTCAGTATTTGCAGTATTCTAACAAAACATTTTCTGTGTTGAATATGATGTACCGTTTAGTGAAATTTATGGGGTTTCCACAAATTTATTATAGGAATGAATGGCCTTTTTGTGGAATTGATCGGGGTATAAACTTGGAAAAGTCGCGGGAATACTGGACAAGGCCGGAAGGCCTCGTCCAGTATTCCCGCGACTTTTCCAAGTTTATATCCCCGATAAATTCCACAAAAAGGCCATTCATTCCTTATATTTCCAGCATTCGAAATAAATTCATCAAGAAAATGTGTTTATTTTCCGTTTTCTTAAGAATTATTTTAACTGCGCCTCACGGTTGCGGAAAGTAGTTCGGCGTGGGAGTTTACTAACTGGGATATAAATTTTGGACAGAGACTTGCTACGGGCCAATCAAATGTTAGGGAATTGTGTAAATATTTTTGTGCTGGAATTATGATGTCAAATTGGTGTCACGTGACCTGTGTACGTCACGCTGACTTCGAGACAGGGTTGGCAATTTCCCGGGAAATAAGAGTATTTCCCAGGACGGCGGGAAATACCGGGAAATACCGGGAAATACCGGGAAATACTGGGAAATACCGTGAAATACCGGGAAATATGAATCTTGGTGGTCTTTTTCATTCCAAAATGTCAAGATGAGTCTCTATATTCCCCTATATCTACTATGGTTTATATCTGTGTAGACTGATAAGCCTATAAGTAAAACATTCTGCAATAAAAAAAGAAATAATAAGTTTATTTAGAGAAAAAAACATCATTATTTTCTAGACAATTTTCTTCCCTATATACAAGTCTATGTAGTATTTGCCAAATGTCTATTTTATTGTATATGAGAACACCCCTCATTACTATAGTAACCTGCCACTAATAAAAGCTGCTTTTGGAATTTTGAGAAAATCCCTGTTGATAACAGGGATAATCCATGTACAGTGTAAGTGTAATTGTTTTACAACTTGACATGACCATATACAGACCACCTGGGTTCTTATTATACAGTATGACACAAAAGGTGTGAGAGAAGGCTGACAATTAACAGCCTGTTGTCGTAGTCTGTATGGTTTATTAAAGTATATTTAAAGTCATCAATGTACATGCAAATAAGTAGACATTAGTAGGCTTTTGGCTAATTGTAACGATTTTAGGTACTGTTATCTCATACGTACCATCGTGGCCCATAGTCTTCACGTTAAATAAATGTCATAATAATAATGCAAATAAGTAATACAAATGCAAAGCATAAAACAACAGTACATTGTCAGTCATATAAGATTCTAAGTAGAATATGTGTATGCACATCATGCATGCTAAGATCATTTATTCTCATTTCTGACTGAAATATTAGTGTGGGAGAAGGTTGACAATTAACAGTCTGATCATGATGACGTTATCCTTGTGAATTGTATTTAGCAGACACTCAGATGCTTCTTGAAAATGAAAAAAGTAATTTACAAAAAAATAATACAACCAAAATATAAATGTCATGGTTGCCAAATATTCCACCTGATGAGTACCCCTAGTTGGGAATGAAACAGATCTATACATTGTAATTAACCCCTATATCTAATTATTAAGTTGTTGATTGTTTAATTAACTATTACTGAGCTTAAAACTTAATTTAAATTACTTTAATTATCAAATAATAACATCAAAATTCATATTTCCCGGTATTTCCCGGTATTTCCCACTTTGGGGAGTATTTCCCGAGACGGGAAATACCGGTATTTCCCGCCGGGAATTCCCGCCCCCGGTATTTCCCGGCCAACCCTGCTTCGAGAATATCTAAGAACATTCCAGACCGGGAACAGCCATCTACTGTCTCTTCCACATTTTTCTGCCAACAAAATTTGGACTATTAAATACATTAAATCTAAAACATATTTAAATGTAAGTACTTTTTCACCAATAATAACTAGATTTGTCAGTAAGCGAGGCTTACGGAATAACCCCCGCGTGGGCCCATGTGCCCCTAAATATGTAAGGAAATAGAAGTTATAACATATTTCTCTAATGTTAAGTTTTGTAAAGAGACTTAAGTATTTGACCTTGACCTTGGGATCAGCGGGGGTTGGACGGTTGTGGATTTGGCACAGCATGGTAGTAGAGCCTTACAGGAAAGCATGTGTGAAATATAAAGCATTTTAGATGAAGGAAATAGAAGTTATAACATATTTCTCTGATGTTAAGTTTTGTAAAGACATTGACCTTGGGATCAGTAGGGGATGGATGGTTGTGGATTTGGCACAGCATGGTAGTAGAGCCTTACAGGAATGCATGTGTGAAATATTAAGCATTTTAGACAAAGGAAGTAAAAGTTATAACATATTTCTCTGATGTTAAGTTTAGTGACGGACGGATGCACGGATGCACGGACAACCTGACTCCAGTATACCGTATCAAAAAGTCATCCTCCCAAAAAAAAAATTGTCAAATATTTATTTTATAGCGAAAAAAATATTTTCCTATGGGAATTTAACACGAGGTGAAAATAGTTGGAAGCGGTGTAGTCAAAAAACAAAATTTGACTCTGAAACCTGGCTAGACAGCTTGGAAATGATGAAAACAAGTTATATTTTGAAAATTGTCCCACAAATAAAAGAAATATTAAACAAATATATATTTTTAGCAATAAAATCAATATTTGATGGAATTTCTTCAAATAATTTTTTTGGAGAGGGCGACTTTTGTTATTGATGAAAAAGTAGTTACATTTAAATATTTTTAAGATTTAATGTGTTTAATGGCTAAATGTTTGTCCGCAGCAAAACGTGGAACAGACAGTAGGACATCTCGTATCTGCAGTTCTAAGTGGGAGCAGGTCAAAACGGCCCCTGGTCAAAACAGCCCCGATTTGGTCAAAACGGCCCCCAAGTTTTGGGAATTTAATCAAAACGAGCCCTACTAAAACGGCCCCCTAATATATATATTTATATTGCTTTTTTCCTACATATATATATATCTATTCTTAATATTATTTTACAATAACAATAATAAATGATCTTGTATTAAGAACATTGATGAAACATGAACTTTAATATGCATGCAATAATCTTTTTTTTAATTTTATGGTTTGTATATCTTATCAAATAGCTTGAATGTTTTTCACGGGAGACACTCAAAATCCCCTCCGTTCATAATCCCCTCTGCTGAAAAATGACAGGGGCTATCATAATCCCCTCTATCATTTTGCAAGGGCTATCATAATACCGTCTGTGGAAATGACGAAATACAATTAGTATAAAAACAAATAAATTCAAAGTAATTTGACCTTGACATTGCGCACAGGGGCCGCACAGTTGGGGGTTAGAATGAAAATATGGACGATGATAAACACCCATGTGAAGTTTCAAGGTAATGGACGAAGCAGTTGCAGAGATATAGTATAATGAAAAGGTTTTAACCAAAACATTTAACCAGACGTACGTTAAAAAGTTAACGTTCAAAATGGCTAAGTCAATTACGTAGAAATAATAGGTGAAGGTAAAAAAAATGGTCACATGTTGGATAGTTGTATGTGGTAGGAACCCCTTGGTTATGAAGCTGTGAAAGTTTGGTGGTCCTAGGTGGTACAGTACCAAAGAAATGGACTTAAACACGAAAATTTAACATTGTAAACGCGAAAACTTAACATTGAAAATGGCTAAGTCGACTGCATGTTCTTGTTTCACCCTGATAATACAGATATGTATACTTAGTTCGACACACACATGCGTGTATAGGCAAACGCAAGTAAACACATTAGAGTTGCAAAAGTGTCACTCCGTATGTCACAGGTCATATGGGAGTTGCATCCCGTAACGTGTATGGCAATATTTTGAGGTCCTGTTCAGATTCAAAGTATTTATCACAGTCCGACGGACTTTGATTAAACGAGTGTAGGCTGTAATTAATTTTAAGTGCGAATCAAATCTGATTCGCTACTCTGCAGGGGAATGCGATGGGAGGAACTGTAACTCTGGTACGTACGGTCCGGGAGGGTCACAGAGCTACAGTCTGCAACTATCTTATAATGTAGGTAATTGATAAGTACATGTACATACATAACATTTTTCATTGATTAATGTTAATTCATTTTAGTAATCTGTGGACCCCATCTCGTTGTGGCCTACATGAGCTTTATAGACATCACCATGCTTAGTACTTATCATGCATGCCTTGTTTGTTTCTTATTCCACTTGCGTGTGGACTGAAACTCTTTGCGAAAAATAAACGATTTGTTCTGTTCTGTTCTGTAATCAATCATCATAAATTAAACTATAATCCTGCCATCCAATCAATCAGGTATAATTATGCTTCACTTACAGGTGAAGTCTTTATTTTATGTTCCATATACAAATCATTAATTTAACTAATGACATCACGTAACAATTTTTGTTTATATATTAATTATTGTTATTTATATTCATATTATAACATTTTACAACCTATATACTATCAACATCTCTGAACAAGAGCTGTAGGAGAACAGCATAGCTCGACTACAAGGGTTGTCGATGCACACATAGCTTGACAAACAAGGTGGCCGCGGCCTGCATAACAACCTTAACCAAGGTTGACTAAAAACCTTAGCCAAGGGAAATTAAGTAATTCAAGGTTAAATGTAGGTCAATTTCAGATATAGGTCAGCGGTTATTTATGTACATCACTAGGAGATGAATTTTTCCAAGTATGGTTGCTGTAGGCCCAGGAGTATTCCATATACAAGCTTGACTAAAAACCTTAACCAAGGGGAAATAACTAAGTAATCCAAGGGTAAAAGTAGGTCAAGGTCAAATATAGGTCAAGGATCATTGATGTACATCACTAGGAGATGAAGTTGTCCAAGTATGGTTGCTGTAGGCCCAGAAGTATTCCATATATAAGCTTGACTAAAAACCTTAACCAAGTTTGAGTACAAACCTTAACCAAGGGGAAATAAGTAAGTAATTCAAGGCTAAATGTAGGTGAAGGTAAAATATAGGTCATGGGTTATTGATGTACATCCCTATGAGAAAAAGATATGTGTATAAAAGTATGGTGTCTGTATGCACAATAGTATTCCATGTACAAGCTTGACTAAAAACCTTAACCAAGGTTGACTAAAAACCTTAACCAAGGGGATTTAAGTATGTAATTCAAGGTTAAATGTAGGTCAAGGTCAAATATAGGTCAGGGGTTGTTGATATACATCACTAGGGGATGAAGTTGTCCAAGTATGGCTGGTGTAGGGCCAGGAGTATTCCATCTACAAGCTTGACTAAAAACCTTAACCAAGGGGAATTAGCTAAGTAATTCAAGAGGAAATGTAGGTCAAGGTCAAATATAGATCAGGGGTTATTGATGTACATCCCTATGAGAAAAGTGGTATGATTTCATGCCCATATGATTTGTATATGTTATCTTCCTTGGAGATAGCATATTATGTCACGCAAATTTCTATGGGGGCAGCCATGGTCGTGCAGTGCCTAAACGGCGAGTACGACCAAGAAAATAGTGCCCTGTGCCAACTTATCCTATGGCGTTTTGGTCAGTCTTGCTTTGTATCTAAAACTCTACATATATATACTATTCTCTATAGTTTTCACAGTTTTGGGCTCGGTTTATCAGTTAAATGATGGAAAATACGAATCAAGACATTTCGTGCGTATGAATACAGCAGCTAATATGAAATAGGCACTACCTATGACAGGTGACTTCATACCAGTTATCCGGACAATCAGTTTATCGGACAAATGAAAATACCTGTTAATTAATGAGCGCATTCTTTTGATCCGATATTGCAACGAATACATATAAGTCACGCAGCTGCTTGCTGTTTCCATGCCAGTGTGAAGAATATATCGCCAGGGTGAACATTTAGTAAAATTTGCTGAAAACATTCCCCAACTCTGTCCACAAGTTGTTTACAACATCAAAAGTCGCGCAGGGGGCACAATCGAATGCGCCCATTTATACGTCATTGCCGAGTTGTTCTATAAATACAATAAATTCTATCAATATGGTGTTTTCCAAGAAGCGAAGGGTGACTGATTTTTCTGCAGAACTACACAATGCTGTTTACACTCGTTTACAGGCGATAAACTTATGATTTCAATGTGAGAATAGAAGTTATATATATATTATACGTTTGTCCGGATAACTGATTGTCAATGTTAATTTTGGGGGAATCTTACGACTGATGATCTGACCCATTTTAAGTGAGAAAGATGGCACAGTTTGCTATATAGTTTACATGAGCTGAGAAAGCAAGACCGAGAATTGTTCTGTGAAAAGTTTATGCCCGTAACTGCTATGTTAAGAAAAATATTATAAAAACACTGCCATTTTTGTCCGATAATCTGGAGGATCCCTCTATAGTACATTAATAGCCTAGGGAGTTTCAAAAAGTAATTTATTCTAGAGAAAACGTATGGATGGTAATGGGTTTGCACCATCACCGTACATTTGCCGGAAGCAGGTCAAAAGCCCCCAAGTCAAAACGCCCCCAAATTGGTCAAAACGCCCCCATCAATTAGTCAAAACACCCCCATGTTGGTCAAACACCCCCATTTTAGTCAAAACGCCCCCATCTTCAAATGTTTATTGTCAAATATTGAACGTATCTATGGCCACCGCATCACTGCTGCACCTGTTGATGACTAGAACATGAGTCTGAGAAAACAAAATATGAATTGACTACATTATGACGATCTTCTTTTTATGAAAATATTGGAATATATTTTCTGTAAATATTGTGCTAAAAAATATGGCGCTTGGTGGGCGGTGTTGGCATAATACCACTGTGAGGTGGAAATAGGTACCATTGGTAAGACGGCTAATTGATTACTTTTTTGCATTTGTATTCAAATGCAAAAATTAATCTCTCATTTTATATGGTACCGATTTCCACCACACACTGGTCTTATTCCACCACCGTCCTGCATTACTTCCAGGTGGGGGTTTTGACCAAAGTTGGTGGCGTTTTGTCCAAAATGGGGGCGTTTTGACTTGGGGGACGATTTAACTTGGGGGGCGTTTTGACTGTAAATCCATTTGCCTCTGGATGATGATTGAGAAAATATGCAACTTTCAGTCTTCGCAAGTCATCAGTTTTTGTGGAGATAACATATTTCAGTATTTTGATTTTTATTGTGGCACACGATTTGTACTTCATTTACGAGTATTTTTCAATATTTGTCACAAGAGCCTCCTTAACTGATTGTGAGAGGCGGTGATTTGTATAAGTCAACCGTCGCCTTCAGAAAAGCATAGGCACTTTATGGGATGAACGAAACCGATGTGTTAATGACTCCTATCGCAGGATGTATAGTATATGGGAAGGTGGGACATTTGCCATGTTTTTGTTGTCGTTGTTTTTTTTCAACCAACGGAAGTGACGTAAATTAGGCTACCTTTGACTGGTTTCGTGATTTATCTTTTTGATTTTGTGCCTGTGTTGACACTGCCTGTGTTGACATACAACATGGAAAGTCACATTAACATGAACACATGGCAAGAAATAGCCCATATTAATGTCATTTACAATATTTAATTCATGATTACCTATTCAGATAAGTGACAAAACAAATCACGAAACCAGTCCGTACTTCCGTTGGTTGGAAAATGGTTCCCAGCCTACATGCGGATTAGTAACTTACAATTAGTGAGCCGGTCAAAGGTAAATGAAGTTACTTCCGTTGACTGAGATGATGAATGCTGTCATTCCTTCTAGATTCATACTAATCCTCAGTGTAACTGGATTATCACATCGGCTTTTCGTTCATCCCATAAAGCTCCTATGCAGAAAAGCAGTCAATTTTCAACATAGGCACTTTGTTGTATGAATGACAAGCAACCGTGATATCCAAATTAACTCAGATATAATAATAAGCTAAGGTTATAAGGTTAAAGGCCGAGAACCATGCACAAGCAACAGGGTTCCAGGCCTTCACGCGCATTGGTAACTAACAATTATCGAGCCGGGCCCAAGGTAACTTCCATTGGTTGAAAAGATGGCTGCTGTCACACATTAGCTTATTATTATATCTGAGTTAATTTGGATATCATGGTTGCTTGTCATTCATACAACAAAGTGCCTATGATGCCTAGTAAGCTGTGTGCAAAATTATTTCACCCACGAAAACTAGTGACAGTCACGTTTTTGTGCATTAATGTAATACAGAGAGATTAAACATTGACATACCTTGACTCCACTGTATTCGTCAACTACTGAATCATCTCTTCTATGTACAGGATATGTATATTTCGCCATAATTAGTGATAATATAATAAATATGATAGGCGAAACAAATGTAATGATCAATGTGAATCAGACGCTTATATTTCCTTTGGTGCCCAAATTATCGGGAAATCAAGACAAGTCACCGCCTGTCAAACTCACCGCCAGTTGTTGGACAACTCACCGCCATTTTTTGTTTGACAAGTCACTTCCAATGGTCGGAAATCTCACTGCCATTTCCCCCATTTTTTGGAAAACTCACCGCCCGAAAATTCTGACAAGTCACAAGTTTACCCGTTCTATTTTCATGACGTTTTTAATTGTAATACAGAGGTGTGTTCTGACTAAACGTTTCGTGAAAACGACGCAAAAGTCAGAAAACACATCTGTAATTCAGAACGTCAAACAAACAAAATGGGTAAAACATACAATCAAAATTATCTGTGTCATGGAGCAACCAAAGAAGATGCAGCAACCAAATATTTCCGAGACATGTCTGTTTTTCACATAACTCTGATGTTATATGACTGTCAATTTTGATTGTTGTCCACGTGTACGTACGGTATTACGTACGTTTTTTGGGCAGTGGAGATATCTCCAAATGATTTAGAGAGTTAAATAATGCTCGCTACAAATGATTTGAATAGTACTCCAAATGATTTAGAGAGCTCTCCAAATAGTTAGTGCTAGCAATATATATTTGAGTTTATGTAGATTTGGCGTTCCAGAAACATGAGCTCATAAAGGAGTGGCAAGTCTATGTACAAAGGCCATCCACATGGGCCCAGCCAGTAATATTCTAATATTGGCTGTCATCAAGATGATTCGGAAGCATATATCTTTTAATTGTTTATTAATTTCACGTCTACATGTACATAGTAATTTTGTAGAAACACGAACATGTGTACACTTGAGTACGTGTATATAGCTATATACGTACAAGTATGTATCAGAATTATATCACCATCACTTCGCCGACTGGGGATTAGAACTCTATATTTGACAACATGGCTGAGACTGTACACTATCTGTAGACTGGTGGACTAAGGTGCAATCGAGGCAAGAATAACATTATTTTTGCGAATTACATGAACATAAAATACTAGCAGGTTTTCAAATTATTGTTTCGAGAAAAGTACAATGTATGTTTGTATTTGGCAAAACTATGTTTTTCTACTAGGTCTGTTAAGTGTTTGGACTTTGACTTAATCATGTAATTGACAGTGCGTGTATCTTTGTCAAGAGAAGAAAACATGTATCACGATGAGCATACCAGTATTTATTTTGAACATAAAACAATAATAAAAAAAACAACAACGTATTTTCATCATGGCCCTGTAATAACGTGATTTGATTGAATTCATATGACGATACTATATAGGACCTGTATATGGGCCTTCTTGGCGGAGGAAGGCGACCTTATCACATATACGACCGGTGTTGCCCCATATCAGACTGCGCGGATCTCAATATAGGCCCCGGCTGGAAAATGGCCCTTACGACATATGTGACCTGTGTTGCCCCAGATCAGACTGCGCGGATCTCAATATGGGCCCCGGTTGAGAAAAGGGCCCACTGATCAGAGCATACACTGTTCGCCATTCCGTAAATGGAGTAGCAATAATGACACCAGCGGACGGAGTATAATCTAATCATACTGTGTGTGCGCGAAAACGAAATAATCTCAAAATAGTGTCAATTATTGCTATTGTCTAAGGTACATTTTCCCATAATGACCATAATGGGCCTTATATTGGTGGAGAAACATTATATTCTAATCGTGATGCTGGTGTTATTAAACAGACGGACGGACGGAGACAGATACAGACAGGAGGACGGACGGACGGAAACATATACAGACATGGGATGAAATAAGACACACATACGGACGGACCGAGACAGTAGGAAGGACGGACGGACGGACGGAGACAGACGGCAAGACACACATGACGGACAGAAACAAGCTTAAACCCACACTCTCGCACACGCCGGTTGGAACGACAGTGATATGTGCATAATACGATACGTATATACCTTGTCTAATCGTCTCATCCCTTTGTCATAATTAAAACTCCCGTCTTTACTTCTGCATTGAATACATAGGTAATCCAATTCCGAATCTGTCCATGCTTTTAATGTATCACTGTTCATGTTTTGACATTTGCGATGATTCCAGTTATTACATTCTCCACATTTCAAGCAGTCTAAAGCACAGTTTAATTTGCATGTTCCACACGGAAACCGCTTCGGACGAGAAATGAATTCCATATTATTTAAAGTATGTTCAGTTTCACATGTTCAGTCGGAGACACGGCAGTCGAGTTATATACTATGCATACTCGTATAATGGACACAGTATTTGAATTTCTTATAGTTAAGGGTGGGAAATGGCTCGAAGACCTTCCATACCCGGGCATGTGCCCGTAAATGATCAGGCCAATGGCCGTTGGCCCATTTGTTTCCGAATTTACTAATACATACGATACAGTCGAAATATGTGCATTAAATGAAGGAGACGATGAGGCGGTGAGTTTAACCTAATTAGTTCATTCTCCTATTGCACAATGCCGATATGTCAGACCATGAAGAGGGCCGAGTGTGCGTGCACATGATATATGGATACTCAGCCGTTACATTGTTATATTACCTGCTAATGCTATTAGAGGGTTGGACGAGGCAAGACAGACCAAGCAGAGACGGATCCACGTGATATGGGCAAATCCAACGCCCACAGAGGAGCAACAGCGCAGGCCGAGCCGGAGCCGAGCCACCGACCCACCCACAGCAGACCGGGACACCGCAGCCAGTGACAACCGAAGGCTCCACACCGCAACCGCCACCCGCAGCGACGAGGAGCCAGGCAAGCCATGCCCAAGTCACCCACAAGGCCGCCACTGGCAACCCCCAGGCAGCTCATTCCGCCACAGATCCCAAGGCGCATATAGCATGACACTGCCCAGTATGCAACACAGAGGAAACGACCCGATGTCGGGTCCACAGAAGCCTAGGCCACCTCCCACTGAGTGGGTGGTAGACACGAGCGAGGCCTTGTCCCCGAGGAGGGGGGACTAAGTTTGTTTTATTTGGTAATGATCTTCTCTTTGTTGGTGTCGTAGGCGTCTGGCTACACCGCGAGGACCGCATCTGGTTTGTGTTTGAGTGAGCTGTGTGCATGAAAATCACAGATGCCCTTATCTGGATTGTGTATGTATATATTGTGGGTGCGTGCCTATCTAAGTGTGTCTGTCAGGGTTATGTCCAATGTCATATTGACTTGGCTCATCTACTGCCCTAAGGGCGAAATAGCTGGTCCCCATAGGGCCAGCTTCTGTTGATTGACTATATGGACAATATGATGAGACCATTATGCCCGGCTCGACCACTAACTGCACAGAAACAGTTCGGCGCTTTGAGGTATATTGATGCAGGCAGAAATCCTCCGTTCTTGTTCTTCTGTCTTCTAGCGTCGTGTCTGTATGGAGTGGATCCACCGGTTATTTGTGACACCCGGGTTCACCAAGCACTCCCGGCTTTCAATCAGCGGGAGCAGCTTCTGTCTTTTATGACTTCATATGTTGACTTAGTGGTTTTACCGGACATAATAGGTGTGTGAGTTTATATTTGTTTATGTTATGCATATTCTTTACTACACTACACGCTGCTGTGCGGAGTATTGTGTACATGTATAATGCCTATGCGTGTAAGGGACCGTCCGTATTGGGCGGAAGTGAGCTATTATTGCGTGCTTGGATGTAGTAAAAATTACAAAAAACTGTCACCCTGCCATTCGGGACGAGACACACGTAAGGGAGCTATGAGCCGCCCCCGTGTCTTGCGCGGTCTATCATAGGATGGACTGAGTGGACTTATGGGTGACATGAGTGTATTACGTCCGCAGATTCTGAACTCCCTGGACGCTTGCCTGGGATGGACCAGACCAGTTGTGACCTAGTGAGAGTCGGTGATATTTGTCTACTTACTAGACAAGTATCGGTGTACCTGGATGCGGTCCTCTCGGTGTCGCTTCGTTGGTGACGCATTGGTGCTACAACGAATCTTGGGAGAAGAACATGTATGGTTATTCAGCATCAATTGTATGGTCCCTATCTGTTTCGTGTATTGGAGATGGGACTCCTGGTTATGCTTTGTATTTTTGCATATGTACATATCATGGACATGTATACATATGTGTATTATGATTACTCCTCGGCGACAGTGTGGACCTAGACGTATGTGTTCCTATGTGTTTTTTATTGATGTATTATAGGGCCAATTTTAAAATTACATTACAGTTAAAATACAAGTTTATATTAGAGCGGCACTTGTTTCAGACTTGCTACCCACCCATCGACCAGACCGCTATGCAGTTATTTAGATTGTGACGTATTCGGGTAGAGGCTAGGTTCAACCAAAGTCATTGCTCACTCGAGTACAGTGCTATTTTCGAATAATGTGTGTGCCTTGGGTAATTGTTTTTTTTTTTTTTATATTATTACTGTTTCTAACGGCTGATATCGCAGAGGTTCGGGGCGACTTTACGGTTCCCGACAACGATATCCCCACGACACCAGCCGTCCCGGAGCTTCGCAGAGACCGAACGAAGCCGTGGCATTTCATGCACGAATCGATGTCAATCTCTGCGAGTCCAGTATATTTTGTTATCAGACGGTGCGCGCTCTATATATGTACATGGATATATATACAAGTACGTCTATGCATATATGTAAAATCCCACCACTCACCCTATTGTTGCAGTTTGATTAAAATACCAGAAGTAGTCTGGCTGATTTGGTTAGAAGGCAGGCCAACACTAATGCGTGCAAGAAGAGTCCGTCCGTCACCGACTAAACAGGCTTCGTCAGTGAAGCGAGTTCCACCGGTACCAGACCAATTGTTGACCCTTCCTCTTTCCACTCATTACCCTTACCACTACTACTAAATATAATCTACTAAATCTAGTCTAACATAGTACATAATAGCATATCGGGATTGTGGTGGGTAGAATTCCGTACACTCGTTGGGTGGGATTACTTGTTTGTTAATTTTGGATTCATGTGTTAGCCCACACGAGCCTGTACATATCGTCTCGTTAATTTCCCAGTACTAATCCTCGATAAGGCAGTACATACGCAAGAGACTTTCCTGGGCCAGTTCCGATCGAGTACATACCCATTGGGTGGGATTATTTGTATGTTAATTTTAGCTATGGTTATGCTAGAATGGCCTTCGCAGCCGCAACCGGACGGGATTCCCAAGTGGCGGCCAGCCATACGCTGACACCGCCGCCCCCCCCCCCCCCCCCCCCCCCCCCCCCCCCCTCCCCCCCCCCCCACCCCCCCCGCCGCGGCCGGCCCCGTCCCCATACGGTCCGTTCGGGAGTTAATACAGTGTCCATCCAGGGGGCGGAAGCTCGCAGGATATCGTTAAAATGATCTAAGGTTTGCTATTTGTTTGACGCCAGCCGTCAGTCAAAGGCATTGGCGTTCGGAGCTACCCGATTCAGTTGTGCTAACCACTCGTCCGACCGGGCACCATATTAAGTGTTTGAGTTTGATGGGTCTGTATGATTAATGATTGTACTAGTTGGTTGTTTGGGTTGATTGCCTCGTGATCAATGATAACCGCCAGGTACTACCATTATGGAAGAAATGGTATAGGTGCAGTTATGTTGTACTTATTTGATTGCATCGCATATCGTGACATTATTTTACTTTCCTTGTTGCAAGTCAACTCGCTATTGTTATGAGACCAGTGGCACCAGTGAGCAGACTAAAGGTGAGAATTGTTGTAGTATTGGATGCAGGCAGCACCCAGCTGCCACCATTGATCAAATATTAATTCTATTATTATTATTAGGTGCGAGCATCCAGCATGCAGACGAGCAGCATAGTATGCAACAGTCTTCTCGTTGCCGGAGAAACATGTATCCCCGACACAAGTGATGTTGCTCGTCATTCGACTATTTACTCTAGAATGAGTAACGCCTCCCGGCCGAGTGTACGGACGTCTATTGACATGTTTAAAGATTATATTAGATTGGTAAATCCTGAAAATATTTACATCAATTTTCAGATATGGGATGGAGACAATGGGGCCCAGTATCACGGACGTAACTTAGCTCGGCCACTCCATCGGGTTTTTTAATGTGTTTCTATCCACGATACCGGCGTATAACTGTTTGCATGAGTTGTATTTTAAAATAAAATCATTATATCATTTATTTTTGACAGCTTTTAATTTTAGTGGAGCAACGGTGTCATGTTTATATTTTATTCCAGTACCCTGTCGCCTTAATGTATTTTAGTACAGCTAAGTGTATTTCATTTTCGCATTCTTTAGGGGGGAATATTAAATTATATGGAGATGATATAACAATATTTTTTAAGCAGACAGCGGCTAGATCTTCTCTTGCTAATTCATGCGCTGGGCAGAAGAAGAAATAGTGGTCCAGTTCTTCTATTTCATCGTCGTCGCACGACTACAATTCAAATCTACATCAATATCGCTGCCCTGTGGATGAAGATTTGTCTTTATACCGTTTCTACCTAGTCTGAGTCGTGTTATTATTTTATCTGACATTCTATCCTTGCTGTATTGTTTACATTTATTTGGTATGGTAGGCACCATGACTTGAAATGTGTGCCCGCCATAGTAATGCTTATGAATGTTATACCATCGTTTTTGCCATTTTGATTTTATTTGTTGTTTAATGACTGAATATAATTCTCTGTGTGTAGGCAGAGTATTATCTTGTGTTCCTATCAAATGAGCTGTGCTTGCCGCTCGGTCGGCTTCTTCGTTTCCAGGTATTCCAACATGTGATGGTACCCAGTGTATATTAATATTTTTCCCTTGTTCCATATGTTTACTTATAATAATTTTAATGGTATGGACCTTGTCAGGTCTAGTTTTAGACGTACCTGTGTGATTGCTTGGATGGAGCTGAGCTTAGTGAGTCTGTTATGATTACAGTGTTATTGTACTTTTTTAATTTTAGGTTGAATATGAGGGCTTTTTCAATTGCCATAAGTTCCGAAGTAAATACAGTTAGATTGGGGGCCAGTTTGTATTGTTCTACGTGACTTAGTTCCGGGACCACAAACGCAGCTGAGGTGATACCGAGTTCTGGGTTTTTGCTACCGTCGGTATAAATGTGTAGGCTGTCTTTCCAATTATGTTCTAAATGTTCCATTGCGTGTTTGAGGCTAAGGGTTGGATTCTTTGTTTTATCTTTTATAATTTCAGTGAGATCAGATCGAGCTGTAATTTCAAATAGATAATACGCGTGATATGCGTTTTGAATGGCTGCATCTCGCATCCACCTAAATCATATTCTTCTGTTAAGATTAGTGCATTCATTGCATAACACGTTTTCATATTGGCTTTTTTGTTGGTATAATTATTGACTGTATTGGTTGCGTCTCGTTTTAGTTTAATCATATTGTATTTGTATGCTGGTTTGAGTTGTCTTAGTTCGTTGATTGGTAGGTGAGCGCCATGGGGTTGGGTTCGGACCCAGTATTTGAGTAATGTTTGTTCCCTTCTTAAATCTAGTGGTAACACTGCTGTTTCTACTTCGATTACTGCGGCTCTTGTTTTATAGGCACCCGTGGTAAGCCTTAGCGCTGCTCTTTGAATTAATTCTAACTTATCCAGGTGAGCAGCCGCAGCATCTTTGTATAGCATGCATCCATAGTCCATCTTCGACAGGATTAATGCTTTATATAGTTGTAGGAGGGAGGATTTGTCTGCACCATAAGATGTACCTGAGATTAGTTTCATTAGATTTAGATCCTTCCTACAACGTTGAATTAGATCTGATATGTGAGGTCCCCAGGTAAGTCTATCGTCCAAGTACATACCTAGAAACTTTGCGCATTTTATGGACACAGTACCATCGGACAGTTTTTATAGGCTGGAAGTTTCCAATTAATCGTCGCTTTACGACGTAATCAGTAGTAATCATGTCTGGCTTTAATTGATTTTGTATCAAATGAGGCAGACACCTTGCAATTTGTCAGTACTGTACCGCTTCCACAAGTAAGCTAATTCCTTTGCATGCATATGCGGCTGCAGATTAGTGTCATCAAAGAGACAGTGGGCCATTGATCATGTTCGCTGTTGAGACATCTTGCGAACGTACGGATTTTATCGTTTCCAACCTGTGTAGAACAGGATCAGAATCACGACACGTGCATTCTCGCAGTCAGTCTATTGAATACTCATTGCTAATGTCTCGTCCACTGTTTGGCGAACGGCATAGACCTGTTGCAGGCTTTATGTTATTTTTGGTAGAATAGAAGCAAAAATCTGACAATAACTGCGAATATGAAAAACGGGGTTTTGTACATACGGCCTTGTGTTTGACTAGATTGAAATACTGACTAGAATAATATATATGTATGTATATTTTAAAGTATTAAACACACGTTTACGTGAGTGTGGGAATGTTTCTCGCTAATACACACTACACATTACCCATGGGCGGGGAAATCGGGTGCTAATAATTAGTAACCAGAGAATGTTGAAAATATGACGTTTTGTAGTAATAATATTTTTGCGGTGAAATGGTATTATAATACAAATGTACTACCTTAACGGTATAAGTATATACCGTTTAATAAGAATATAACATTAAATGACTGAATTAATTCACGGCGGAATAAGGATTATTGTCAAACTGGAGCGGATTTAACGTGTTATATATCTCACGCCACCACACACACACACTTCACACTGTGAAATTACGGCGCATTGCTGTTGTGTGAATGCTCCCGGGTTGCAGTCGTACTGTGCACATCTGGCCAGACACTGGTTCACAGTAAGCACGGCCAGGACAGTTAATGCAAATCGATACTCAGTCTATGGATTTGACATGTTGTCATTTGTGTTCCTAACAGAACAGAACAGAATAAGAATATATACAATAAATTTAGAAATTCTTAAATGAGACGCGCCATGAGATGGCGTACATTCGGACATTTTGGAATTTCGCCGTAAATGATTTTGAAAATTGAACATATTTTTAAGTTAAACATTTGTATAAAGAATATACATTCATTCGAGTAAATTAATTCATAGCAATGTCGGGTTTACGCATCGGGATATGTTATAGTAGGTGAGTTTGGACTTATTACAAATGGTTTCCTGTAATGTACACATGTATATATATCTATCTATTGTCCGACAACAGGCGGTGAGTTGTCCCGAGACAGGCGGTGAGTTGTCCCGAGACAGGCGGTGAGTTGTCCAAATAATGGCGGTGAGTTGTCCAAAAAAGGGCGGTGAGATGTCCAATCAAAGTACTGAAAGTACTGAACATAGGGTACTACAAGATTAAACTAGATTGATTGATTTATTGTTGGTGTTGCAGTTTCATTAACCCTTAAAGGTACATGCCCACTCAGTAGGTACAAAATGTTCTTTACATCAGAGACATCATCTGAGACATTTCCTGGCAAAATAAACATTCATGCGCCATTATCCCACGTACTGATTGGCATTATTATACATGTTATATCAGACGTAAATGTAACACACTGATATCAGGGGCGATAACCGTGTTTGCTTAAAATGTTAACGGACACTACTATTTAATCTCTGTATTAATTTATGATGTGCAATGATCATACTTTAAAATCTGTCGAAAATATTATTTTTTCAGGTGACGCATTTCTTTAGTATAAATAATTAAAAAAATGTCATGCCTCATTTGCATATGAAAATAGCCTGATACCACCGCCACTATCAGTAAAATAAATATTACTAAATGATTATATCTGTACACTGTATAGCGGGCACTTGTAACGTTTAGAAACTTGTTAGATTTTTTTTTGTCGTATTTCAGTACTTGCATTAATATGGGTATTAATATAAGCTGGTTGTGTTATACTGTCATTAATGTGTTCCCTGACTGTAAGTTATCACCTTAAATACTGACTTATTGACCCCCTTCCCTGAACGTAGAATTGACACTCATGTTGGCGTGTATTGGCCACCATAGACAAATGTCAATCGGGCCATATTCAGGAATGTCACTAAAATCCACTGTAAATCCATCGATAGAGAGAGAGAATGAGGATTAAACATCAGTTAGACCTACGCGTGCGAGTTTTGTTTCGCACAGGTGTCGGGTGAGTTAAAAAATAGGCTGTCGGAATGTCAAACTTGATGTAGTTTGTGTGTTAAACGCGTCGCTTGTTTCGGAGAGTATTCGGAGGGGAGTTAACTCTGTTACTAAATTTAGCGATGACCGCACGATTCCAACGCGATTCCATTGGCTGTTTTATATGCAGATATTCTCAGCTGTCAATCACAGGCGTCCGCACCGCGGGGGGTCGTGGGCGGAGCCAAATGATCCCGCTCGATCGCAATACATACGGATACACATGTACCCTATGTAAAAACTGGCGGTGAGATGTCCAAAAATATCGCATTTTACTGGCGGTGACTTTGTTAGGCGGTGAGTTGTCTTGTTACCATTATCGGCAGCACGATTTACCCAAATCTACCCAAATCTACCCAAATCTTCATTAAAAATAACATTTATGATTATATTATATACGTTTTCAACAATATATCGTTAGTATATCATACAATAAGCACATTTTGACCAAAAAAAGGAAAATAAAGCACTTATTTCCGCGGGAAAGCGATTAATATACATGTAGCATTATTATAAAGGGAGACTACCGTGATAAAGACTCATTAATTATGTCTCAGTTGTCTAACTTTAAGTTGCCATCGATCATGATTTCATATGGCACATACAGTATATATATACTAGTCCAACTGTCTAACTGGTCACCTTCATAGTATTGCAATATTTATTTCGCCGAGTAATTATATGCCAACATCTTTTTGAAATAGTTAAAAACAAAGTATATACTGCATTGAATAATATACGGAAAATAACATATGTTTCATCTTTTCTAGGCTGGCATCACCGCATCAACAGCAAGGCCGGGAGTCCCTGTCTGGGGTTCTACCGCATCGTACTCCTCCTGCGACGCGAGGCAGAGTTGGTGCGGCTCGCAGTCGAGACAGGCGACCTCGAGAGGGGCACCAGCCGTCATTCGGACCGGATGGACAGGGCCATCGCCGCCTGCTTGGACCGCTACACCTCCGGAGAGTAGAAGACCTCGCGGTTTCTGCAGGGTGTCGGCGACCTGTACACCATGCGGTGTTATATATATGTTTATGATTATGACTTTGTTACGACTGATAATTGTTACCTTTATTTGTTTATGATTTTTTTTTGTTATTCGTTAAATATTTGTTATTTATTTTCGTTCATGACAATTTGTTAGTTATATGTTAATTATATGTTGTTATTGATTAAGAGGCGCGACATACCATAACTTACCTTACGACATGTAAAAGTTTCACTGTAAATCAGTTTAATTTATAGACGAAGATTTCAGAGTAAATGCAGAAATTAATTATATTTAATTACTCGTTTACGCTGGAAGTTTCGTCAAATTCGGACATAAATTATGATCCTTTCACTATTATTCTTAAAAATTGACGGCGAATTTTCTAAAATCATGTTATAAGTACGAAATCGCATGCCGAGTCTCATTTGTTAATGTTTACATGTGTATACATGTATATTCATTAAACAATAAAA